>PVKN010006434.1:0-28526 GCA_004027915.1 Capromys pilorides
AAAATTTATTTCTATATTTGTGATACAGATCAGTATGTGTGAGAAATCAAAAATGATTTTTAAATATTTAACATACTTTTACATGTGCACAGATTTTTAATGATCCATAAATTCCATGAAAATGTTGCTGAAATAATGAGAATGTCTTGAGTTTATGAAAGTTATTTGTGCTAACTCTCCAAAAAGGAGGTCATTTTATAAACCAGTAGTCCCTAAATATGTATTTTAACTTCCTGGGAAATTTTAAAATATTAGTAATCGATGGATTCTATCCAAGTTTGCGGGTATAACATGTAAATAATATTCAAAACATTTTACAGACTATAAGATTAGCTTTTATAAAAGGGCCTCTGTCCCACCAATGAGAATTTCATATTAAGGCCACAAAGCTTTCCAGGAGATTCATTCAGGACCAGTGAGTGTTTCAGGGAAAGCTGCAGTTTATAAACAGCTATTCAGAAACAAACCAAAATTATCAAAACAGTGGGGGGAATTAGTTCAGTGACACAGCACCTGCCTGGCAAGCGTGAAGGCCTGAGTTTGATTCCCAATACCCCAAAATAAATAAATAAATAGATAGATAAATAAATAAATAAACAAGAATTTTTTTATGCAGCCTTCAAGAAACCCATACTCCGAATGGAGTATCGTAAAACACTTATAGCTTGAATAATGGTATAGTTACTTTAGGAGTTGAAATCAAAGCAAGAATATTTTATTATACGTCTGTGTAACCCTATCTTTTACCCTGAGACTGACCAGTCCAACAATATAATTATTTCTACATCTGTGTTATTAGTCACATATGCTGAAGAGAATTGCACTCAGTAACAATTGTGTATCATTAACTTTACTATTTAAAAATATAAAACAGAAAACAGTACTCTCTCTTATTTCTCTAGAGATTTTGTGATGAAGTTAAGCAGATAACCAACTCCGAAACCCTTTCAAGTATCGACAGCCTGGAGGTAGGAGAGCCTGAAGAGCTGTACTTGGCCCTTCATGAAGAGCCTGCAGCGGCCCAGCAGAATCCTGCGTCTCTCAATTCAGCAAATTTGCAGTCGGCTGGTCTAAGTCACCTTGAGAAGGACAAACTGTCCTTCTCGAAAACTCAGCGTATAAATAACTGGCTTACAAATTTAGATGCTCAGAATGCTCAGTCTGTCCCACCTTCCACAGATATTTTAAGTAAATCTAGTGTTTTGCCTTCGTGGGGACATTTTAATAGTCAAGAACAAAATCAGTCCACTTTAAGCAAAACTGTGGAAAGAGCCACAGGTACTGCTAATAACTCAGTAGCTTTTGTATGTAGTCCACCCATCATTGTGCTAGATAAAAAAACTGAGAAAAACTCTGAAATTAGCACTCTGAAGACAAAGGACTTCACTTCCAGAACACTTACAAGGGGGGCGCTATCAGTTACTGAGACCCCAGCATTTGCGTTCAACCAAGCCTGGGTCGCTCCAGATTCTCAAACTGAGGAGGTGGTTACATTTCCAGACCAAGAGAAACACTGTCCGTTAACTCGACCAAATAGAATTACTCTAGCTCCCACTTCATTTGCACCAGTGGCACCGCCTCTAATCTTGCCATCCGACAGGCAGTCGGCTAGGCTGTTGGCGAAGGACGACATGTATATAAAAGAAGTTGATCCCGTGCAGTGTTCTGATGAGCTAGAAAAATTAGAAGATGTTATAGATGAAAAGATGAAATATTTTAATTGTGAGAAAAAGGAGTTGCCTTTATTTTCCGACAGTTTTCAAGCTGCCCATGTACCTCAACATTCTGATTCAAAAGATAAAAAGCCAAAAATAGGTGAAACATCAACATCGTTGTGTAATGTAATTTCTAATTATGACTTATTTGATCAGCACAAGAAAATGAAATGCAACCTCCATGAGAGAAATGGCGTGAAGTTTCTTAAAAGTATTTTGAAGAAAGAATCTAAGTATGAACATGATTATCTCAAGGCACTAATTATAAAACAAGGCTTCAAATTCAGAAACCAGAAAGCAGCAGCTATCAGAGATAGTATTGAATTAACAAAGGAAAAAGAAAAAGGCATAGAAATCCTAAAGACCGCTAAAAAACTGAGGTGGTTTGATGAAACTGTCGATAAAGAAAGCGGTGCTGCAGACCCTGCCTCGCTGCAGACTCGACCAGAAGCTGCGCAGTGGTGGTCTCAGCAGTTCCACACGAAGAGCGCCGTGGGCAGCAGCATAGCTAACGGTCCTGGCCGTGCTGTCAATGCTGCTGAGAGAAGAAAGTCCAAGGAGGTCTCTGAAAACGTCTCCACGTCAGGAGGATCTGGAAGAGATCATGTGCCTTTGAACTGTTTTATACCTTCAGATTATAACTTCATTAAGCAAGCCTGGCCAGTCTCCAAAGAAGAAGATATAAGCCCTGTGTATAACAGTGACTCAAAAGCTCAGAGAAGCAATCCACAGAGAGGCGGAGCAAAAGTAACGAGAAGAACAGGGTCCGCGAAAGTCCTAGCAGGCGTTACAGATACAAGCAGAAAAGGCCCTGTCGTTCCGCCACAGTCTACAAGCAAAGCCAATGCCTTTATACAAGCTCAGGGGAGACTAATCATACCTCATCCTCCTCCTAAACCTATGTCAAATAGTAGAAGCAGTAAAAATATTCAGGTGTCTCAGTGTCAATCAGTAATGCCTCCGAATTCTCAAAACATGATTGCACATGACTGTTTCAATCCCAGTTACGCGCTTCCTACAGAACACAGCCTCCGCCAGTGGAATGGAGAGCGTAGCCCTCCGTGCTCGCCTGTGCGTCCTGACCTGCTCACTGTGACACCGTCTTTACCTTCTTACTGTTCTTCTGAGTGCCAGACGCTAGCAAAAGCCAGTCATGCATACAGCACTCAGGTGGTTGCCCAGCAAGATGGGACATTGTACTGCACTCAGAGAACTCCTGTCTCCGAAGAAAGTTACCAGGCTGCGACTCTTAACACTACTGAGCAAGAATCTATTCCCTCGTGGAAAAGAGGGAGTAATATCCTGCAGCAAAATGAGAGGTCCACTGGTAAGAATAAATTTATCTTTGTATAGTTAGTTAAAGTGGGCAGCTTTTAAATTCACTTTAAGTTCTTATTGAGCAATGGCAATGTAATATATATATATATATATATATATATATAATATTAAATTATTTAGTCATTAGAAATAATTAACTTGGGACAGTAAGATAGCTCAGGGGATTAAGTGCCTGATTTGGCAAGCACAGGGACCCAGGTTCAATCCCCCATCCCACATGCTGCGCTGCCGCCCCCCACAGAGCACACTGAGCCAGCAACCAGTTCCAGGCATGGTGACACATGCCTGTAATCCCAGAGCTGGGGAGGCTGAAAACAGGATCACTAAGAGTTCAAGCCAAGTGAGACCCTGTACCAAATACATAAAATGAGAAAAAAAAAAAAAAAAAGAGAAAGAAAGAAAGAAATAACATAGTTGCTGAAGTTTGTAATAGAATGTCCCAATCTGGGCTCAATTAAATTAGAAACTTTTTCCAGCCTCTATTTTTTGTCTATGTCTTTTCTTGTTAATTTAAAAGAAGGATGCAGGAGTAGAATCTGATTCTTGTCCCATATTATTCTGTCGTTACTATTATAGTCAAATTTTCTGTCATAGTAAACACAGTGGAAAAAAATCCTTCAGTTATCCTAAATTATTTTTCTTATAAATTATATTGGTAATTTAATTATGAGCTCAAGATAGATGCATCTTAATCCTCCCATCCCTTTTTCCAAAAGTGTGGCAGCCCTGCTTTTATATATGTATATATATATATATATATATATGTATATATATATATATATATATATATATATTGGTTTTCATGACGGAAACACTGAAGTTTTTTGAAAATTGAATGCCGTTGCCAATTGAATGCTGCTTGACTCCTCATGAAACTTTCTCTCTCTGAGGGAATGGACTAGAAACCTATAAATAAGTAGGAATCAGTTGTCTATTGAGAAATAGGACAGGGGTCAGAGAGAAGGAAAAAAGTAAAGAAACTCTTGTTTTTCCAAAGGTATGGTGTTATGGTTTATGTCTAGTTGTCCTCCCAAAGCCTCATGCAATCATTGGGTAGGGACTTCTAGAGTTTGAAACTTGAGTCATGATCCACTGAGATTTTGTGTTTTAGTACTGATGGGACTATGGGTCTGAGTACTGCTGGGATAACTTGACTCTTGAGCCACTGGAATTATGTGTTTTAGTACTGATGGGATTTTCAATCTGAGTGCTTCTGGGATTATGGGTGTGGCCTAAGGCAGATAGGCTGAGGCAGAGAGCCAGAATGCAATATAAAGAGAGACAGACAGACTGAGGCTGTTAGGCTGTTGCTCTCTGCACCCTGGTTGGTCTGTTGCCTCTCTCACGATTGTTCCTGTTCCACCACTATGAACTGGATGCTCTCTGCCCTGTTCCACTCAGCCTTGGGCCAGCCAAATATGGACTGAAACCTCCAGCAACTGTGAGCTAAATAAATCTTTCCTTCCTTCATTTTGAGTGTTGGGTATTTGTCCCAGCAACGAGTAAACGTAACTAAGACACTTCCAAAATATAAAAGTTATATAAATTAGATATTCTACAATAAAAAATACTGTTTTTAGTTTGTTCTTACTGTCTGCCAAAGTGGTTTACATTTTTATCTCATTTAAACCTTATAATAAGACCCAAAATATGCAATAGATATCATGAAATGGGAAGAAAATGCTCAAAAGATTTATGCCTATATTGTTTGATCAATTTTTCATGCCTATATATTACAATATGAGCAAGTACTTTAAAGATAAAGTACCCAATGTGTTAACCGTTGTTACTTTCCTACAATATTGTTTTGAAATTTTATATTATTTTTGTTATTTTTCTTTTCTTTAAAATAAAGGAAAAGAAAAAATAATAACCCTGCAAAGTAAATTCTTTAAACCCCATTTTTCAGCAAAGAAAGAAAATTGCCCAAGGTTAAGAGCTAGTAAGTAGTGGGGGACAACCTGCTCGGGACCCCCACCCCTGTCTCTCTCTCAGACAGGAGCTTTTTTTCCCCAGTAAATCTATTCTGCTTATAAAAACAAAAGAGCTAGTAAGTAGAATTGGTATTTTAATCCAAATCACTATGGCTACAAATTCTGTGCTTTTTCTACTAAAACCATATAACTAATGATTAGTTAGCAAATATCATATGTCAGATTCTGAGATAATCAGGAAAAACGTTAGGAAACTTAGTTTCCCAAATAGCTTATGTATTAAAGAATGGTCTATTAAAATTCTCTTGTTCTCTAATAAAAGAATGTGATGCATACATTCAACTAAAGAAAGCAATATTTTCCTGGCATTTAATTAAAAGAGCTGATTCAGGAATCTCTGTATAAGAAAACCTTGTAAATGTGATGAATTTTAGCTGTGCTTTTTTACTGAGATAGAAACATGCAGTGTGTATGCATTTACCACTTGCTATGGTAAGATCTGACAATACTAAGTGTCTGGCAGTCTTTCAGGCATTTGGGGAAGCTATCCAAGTATCCAGCATTACAGGTGAGTCGTAGTTCTTGATCACTCACTCTCCCTTTCGCCAGTTAGTTTCTATTCTCAGACTCTTAGATGTCTAGGGTTGACAGATGGAGGGCAAATCTTTTTCTCTGCTAGCACTTCCAGAACTCCAGCAGCACTGTCTGAGAGAATCTCTGTCCCGCGAGCCTGCCCCATAACTGTGTCACCTCCTTATGTCTCAGGTTGTGTCCCCCAAAGATGACTTTGACATCTGGTGCACAGCTTTCATTTCCGTGTAGCCTTGCCGTCATACTAGATACTCCAACGGTCAGGTGAGCCGGCAGCCTAACGCACTGATCCGTCCCAGTCCTTTTCTGTCTCAAGCAGTCGTCTGTGTACTCCTCCACCTCGGTACTCCCCCCGGCCTTTCCACAGCCATAGCACCTCTCCTGCTGGAATTGCTCACCCATCCCGCTCGCTCGCTCTCACTCACTCTCCTGTAGTCCTCCCGTTCCTTCTGCCATTCCATCTCACTGGGAAGGTGAGGTTTTCTCTTTCTTTCTTCTTCCAATTCATTAGCTCTCTTTGCCAGCTTAAATGCAGTGGTATATTGTTTCAATAGTTCTTTCCCCAGGAACTTGGGAACTTTGCCAATGAGGCAAATGTCTCTACCCAGGAAAAAAAGCCAGTGTCTCCACTCGCTCTCTGCCTACTTCTAAATAGCAGGGGAGTCCCATGCGGTGCCAGCTGCCTTGGTTACACTGTGGATTCATCATCGGCCACCTCATGATCACCTCTACCAAATAATCTGAGTATTTCTCTGGTAAATTCATGCTCCATTCTTCACAATAACCATTTCAAACATTTCTTTTCTTCAAGTATCCAATGTCCCCACTTCTCCTTTTTCATCAAATATTTATCTGTTAATTTTTCCTAAATCATATATCAGTGAGAACTATCCCAAATGAGAAGAAAAACTGTAGGGTTATGATGCTTCCACAAATTTTTATAGAAACTTAAAATATGTAGAATAAGCCAGGCATGGTGACACACACCTATAACCCAGCACTCGGGAAGCTGAAGCAGGAGGATCCTTGCAAGTTCAAGGCTATCCTGGGCTACAAATTCAGCTCAGCTCAAGGCCAGCCTGAGCTACATAGGGAGATCCTGTCTCAGAAAGACAATCATCGTCATCATCATCATCGTCGTCGTTGTCATCATCATCATCATCATCATCATCCTAGAGTACCCTATGGATTATAGAAACATCTGTTAGTATTAACCGATGTTAATGACAGACAGCATGCTCAGCTATAGTAATTATCTCTGTAGAAGGGAAGGAGAGGAACCAGACCTCTTGTAGTAGGCAGCCCCTTGATACAGAGTCCTTTTATACACAGAGGCTCTTTAATATGCTTGAAATTTTTCTGTATAGAAGCAATTTTCTGTACAGAAACAATTTAATATCTATTGAGCAGGAAGAATTCACTGTTAATAAATATAAGCCATCCTTAAGCACTCTGGCCCTGGGTGGGATGGCCTGGGATGCTGACTTGAAGAAGCAGATCTACAGAAAAGAAAGCATCTAAGTATAAATTAAATATAAAACTTACCTATGAAATTAAGTTTTAAAAGCAAACCCCAGGGGACTGGGGAAATAGCTCTGTGGCACAAGTGCCTGCCTGGCAAATGCAAGATCTTGAATTCAAACCCTGGTCCCGCAAAAAAAATCAAATCCCCTGTCAGTGTTCTTGTTTTCACATCTTATTGCCTATAAGATCTACTCCATCGTTTATCTCAACTCTTTATGTATCTTCATGTTTCCTGTGAGATAAAACTTACGGATTTGAGGAAGTAAGAAAAGAGATACTGGGCTGGGAAGATAGCTTGCAGTTCAAGCACCTGCCTGGCAAGTGCAAGGACCTGGGTTTGATCCCCAGTCTGCATGCCGTGCCAGCCCTGCATAGCGAGACCCTGTACCAGATAAATAAGGAAAAGAGATACTTGGAAGAAGATGAGAGAGTTAGTGGGTTCAGGTGTCCTGTGCTTTGCCCACTACCTATTATAAGGTTGAATTAGATCTCAAGACAGAAGCTCAAATGCATGCTTACCTCCCTAAAGATAAACATCCAGGACTAACTAGGTCTCTCACCTTGAGGAAGTGAGGAAGAGTAACTGACCCAGCTCCCAGCAGGAAAAGCCCCTGTTCTGGATTCACGTCCACGTGCTAGTGACTCATGTCCCCACTTGATCCCAGGTTTAATCAGTTTTACCTGAGCAGTTGTGCTTGCGGTCTCACTGGTTGACCACAGCTTTTTTCCCTCCTCATGCCCACCTACGGAGTTCCTAAGGTGTTTTCCATCTTAGATCCTTATCTCATAGTTTTGCTATGTAAAAACCCCTAAAAAGGACAATCCTTGGCAACCCACTTGGGTCCCCTTCTGTCCTTCTCTTGGACAGAAGCTTTCTTTTTCCTAATAAATAAATTCTGCTTTTTAAAAAAAAAAAAAAAAAGATTAAATTAGAGTATGTGAGCAGATTGGAAGAACAGGCTTTGTGAAGAATGGGAAAGACGGGAAACTCGTCGACTGAGTGTAAAGCCTCAGGAGAATTATATGTCTGGAAACACTTAAAGTCCATGAAGCCCTCATTGCAAAAAGCAAGTCACTTTCTTAGAATGAAAGAGCTATGAGGGGCCAGCGAGATAGCTCGGCAGACTAAGCGCCTGTTTAGGCAAGGTTAGGCAAGTGCAGGAACCACGGTTCTATCCCTGGCACCACATGCTGTGCCAGCCCCTCCCCCAGGGCAGGCTGAGCTGGCCAGAGTCTCGGTGTGGCACGCCTGTAATTCCAACACTGGGGAGCCTGAAAGAGCTGCGTAGTGAGACCCTGAAACCACATACATTAAAATGAAGGGAAAAAAAGAGGTATGGGCTTCCCATCTGAAAATGAACAAAGACTAATCAAGAACGAGCATGATCGTTGTAAGAATTGCCAAACATGATCTGATAGCCTTATGGAAATGCAAAGGCCAAGAATAGCTGAAACAACTTCAAAGAACAAAGCTGTAAAATGTATGCTAGACATGAAAGCCGCAGTAATTGGCACAACATGATATCTGCACCAGTGTATACACTGTCTGTATGGTACGGAGGCGAGAGTCATTTTTTACTAACTACATATATCCATCCAATTAATGACTGGTAAGCTAAGTCTTTAACATTTTTTCCTGATGTACCTTGCCATCTTTGCCAAAAACCAAGCATTTAAATGTGTCTGTCTCTAGACTATTCCATTCCATTGACCTAAATATACCGGTGCAAATGTCATATTGTGCCGATTTCTACAGCTTTAATGTCTAGTGCAGGGTCCTGAGTTCAATCCCTGGTGCCGCAAAAAAAAAAAAAAAGTCATTGAGTTCAACTTTTAGCTGGGCGTGGTGATGGCACGCTTGTAATCCCAGCACTTGGGAGGCTGAGGCAGGAGGATCATTTGTGAGTTCAAAACCAGCTTGGGCTACAAAAGTGAGCTCAAGGCCAGCCTGAACTGAGTAGCAAGACCCTGTCTCAAAAAGACAATAAATAAATACATACATACATACTACCAAACTGTCAATGAACACATAAAAATCTCAGCCTTGTTAATAAAGTGAAGTTTAAATAATGAGATATGGCTATATACATCACAAGGGCTAAAATTAATAGTAAAGAATACAAAAAGTTGATGCAAAAGTCTCTCAGCTGGAGACTGTTGTACCTATAAAAATTGAACATATGCATACCTGTGACCCAAAAATCCAGTCGAATAGATTGTGTAGTGTGTGTGTGTGTGTGTGTGTGTATGCACATGCCCCAGTTCTTATGTAAATCAAGAGATACACTCAGAAACTTTCATAGCACCTTTAGAGCCAGAACCTAGAATTATCTGAAATGTTTTTCAACATTACATGATGTATAAAGAAAGTAAAATTCCATCTTTCATTTAGTAAAATACTACTATGAAAACAAATGACCTATTACTAAAAAGCAGCAGTTTGAATGAATCTCACACCATGCACTCACACACACACACACACACACTACACAATCTATTGGACTCGATTTTTGGGTCACAGGTATGCATATGTTCAAGAATATTGCATGATACTAAATGCAGATGTGTTTGCATCAACAACAGGTGAAGATATTGGGGTATGTGTACACGCAAGGAGGTGGGCGCTGGCAGCCTTCTGGGGTGGATAGCGGCATTTGGAGTTTCAATAATAAAATCTGTTTATAGTTTGCACACTTTATTGTATACAGGTTATACTTCAGTTTGGGGTATTTGAAAATCAAATGGAAGACATTTGTCATGTTAAATAACATTTTGAAAACAAAATTAACCTTTCATTGAAAGAAGGAAAGGGGAAAGCTATTTATGTATTTATGCAGGTTGGTTTGGCCAATTGTACTGCTGATTGCTGCTGGTCTGCTTAAAGGAGAAATTAGTGCTCAGTTTTTTTGTTTTTTTTTTTTAATGCAGTTAGTGTAGTATCTACAGGGTCTTGCTACATGACTCAGACTCGTAGTGATCCTCCTGTTTTCAGCCTCCTGAGCACTGGGAATTCAGGCGTGTGTCACCACACCCAGTCTCAATTACAGTCTTAGCTCACCCCGGGGGCTGGAGTGGCATTCCACGCCAGTGATTGAACCCTGTTCCCTGCACCTGCCTAAGTCCAGTCCAGACTTTAGTCCACTGAACTATCTGGCCAGCCCTGCTTTTCAACATCTTATAACTTTTTCTTTTTCTTTTTTTTTTTTTTTTTACCAGTTTTGCATGCTTATATCTGGTTATCTAAACAGCTAATTTGAAGACAACCTAATACAATGTAACAACAATTATCAAATTCCTTTTATTTTATTTAGTGAATTTCTGTATCATTTCTTCTCTTTAAAAAATTGAAAAGATGGGGTCGCCAGAGAGATGTTTCAGCTGCCTTAAGTGCCTGCTTAGGCAAGCTTAGACAACCGCGGGGACCTCGATTCGATCCCCGGCTGTCACATGCTGCACCAGCCCCACCCCCAGGGCAGGCTGAGCCGGCCATAATACAAAAAAAAAAAAAAAAAAAAGAATACTTTTTTTTTTTTCTTTTCCAGTAGCTATTAAGAATATCATCAAGGAATCCAACATTTGATTATTTGAAAGGACAAAGGAAGCAATTTTAATTCTCGTATTTTGTGGATGAGGAAGGTGGCGCACAGTGAATTACACAGCCCCAGCTAGTGCAAAGCAGAGCTAAAATTTTCTTTTGCAGTACCGGTGTCTTCCCCTATGATCTCATTTTCCTGAGAACAGATATTTGATCAGAGACACAGAAACAAATTACTCTGTAAAATCACCTTTACTACACACTATTCTCAGTGCTGTCATGAACACTTTACATATGAAAAAAATTAATTTCTCCAATAGGATGTGAGGTAAATATGCCATTACCCCCATTTAAAAATTAAAGTTGAACTATGTTCAAACAAGTAATATACATAATTTTCATTGCTAATATAAGTGACATACTCAAAATTAAATCATTCTGTCTACTGTCTTGTCTTTGGAGAACTTTTTATGCTACAAAAGTTTAACAAAAACTTGAACTAGAAGATGTGTGTGATGCAGTGTTTCCATTACCTCGAAACAGCCCCTTTGTGGAGGGACATGCCCCACTGGACAGGAGAGCCGTGAGTCACGCTGCTTCTAAGCTCTGCAGCATGGCGACATTCCTCCTACTGCCACCATTCTGGTTTTGCGCAGTTACACGCTAGCTACTACTTTCTTTAAAACAGCTCTTTTTGTAGCGTTTTTGTTTTATAGTATTGTTATACATTGTATGTACACAAGAATGTAGACACTAGCTAGAATATCAAATTAGATACAATATTCAGACCCTGCTCTCCAGTATACAGTCTAACGCTAGGGCTCAAGAGAACTCTCTCTGAGGTCCTGCTACAAGCCGCATGCGCACTCCCGTACTTCTCAGGATGTTCGTGTGCTCATACAAATACCGCACGTTCTGTGCCTCAGTTCAAAAGATCTTTCCACCTCTGGGCCTCAAGGAGCTTAGCAATGCAATGTCAGAACTCTCTGCCTTTGCACAAAGCATTTTCAGAGAGACTTTTTCCTGAGGGATTTACTGTGTCTCACAGACCAAGCTCGAGCCTAACTTCACTGATGAAATCAGTCTTGTTTCGTTAGTGTTTGTGTGGACTCATCATTCGACCCGAGGCCTCGGGCATGCTCAGCAAGGGCTCTGCCACTGAGCCACGTCCCCAGTCCTTTCCCATTTTTGAGACAATGTCTCGCCAAGTTGTCTAGGTTAGCCTTACATTTGTGCTCCTCCTGCCTCAGCCTCCTGGGTAAGTAGGATTTACAGGCATATGCAGTCACACCTGGAGTGGCCCTCTCTTAACTTCCTTTCTTAATTCTTGCAGCCATTGTGTTCTCTAAGCTGTCTCTTTATCCTGTGCAATATCTTATTCATCTATCCATGTGTGTGTGTGTGTGTGTGTGTGTGTGTGTAACTTAAACATTTTACTATCAGAATTCATTTAACCTTATATCCACTCTTCTAAAGCAGTGGAGTCTAAGACTTATATTACTGTTCTTAAAAATTTGAGCTACACATATGTATGCCATCCACATACATTATTGCACTAGCTTGTCCAAGAAAATGTTAACTATCACAGAAAGATGAAGAGCTTTTAAAATAATTTTTAAATTTTGTTATATTTAATACATTTAAAATTTTTATATATTAATAATACACAAAATACTTTTGTTCTCAAATGTTATTAATAATGCTCTGAATGCTAGTTATAAAATGTCACCAATTAAGAGAATTCCATATATCACTTGCCAATATTTCATGGCACAGTGTATATTTAAGGTAAGACTTATGTTAGGTTTTTGAGACAGTTTTTAAATTTATGCCATTTTGTTACATACACAGTTACATCATCACTTTCATTATGTAGAAGGCATTTATAATTAAAAGATGGCAGCTGTAGCATTTTTCTGTTCACTTATTATGCTATATAAGCATATTTCCATTAAAATTATACAAAAAAATATTTTAAAATATACTAAACATCACGTATCCACCATCCACCCTATGTAATAAAATGCACTGAGAGCCCCAAAAAGCCTATCCAGCCATGTTTCCACCTTGCTTAGATACTGCAAGGTATGCATAAGTCCACCTAGCCGAGCACACGGAAGTCTCAATGCGTTACAGAAAGCTGAAAAGCCTTAATGAAGCCAGACACAGTAGTGCAAAATCGTGGCCTCACCCAGCACTTGGGAGGCTGAGGCAGGAGGATCAGTGTGAGTTCAAGACCAGCCTGGGCTACAAAAGTGAGTTCAAGGCCAGCCTAATCTGCATAGGAAGACCCTGTCTCAAAAAAGACCAAAAAAAAAAAAGTGTGGGCTCAGCTAACCTAAGACTAAGGCATGAGCAAGGCAAGTTGGAGGCAGACCTGGGTAACTGAGCAAGATCTTGTGTCCACAAAACTTTTTTTTTTTTATCATTTAAAAGGTTCCCTGGGCATAGTAGAACACGCCTGTATGCTAGAACTCAGGAGGCTGAGGCAAGAGAATCTCTAAGTTTGAGACTAACCTGGGCTACATAATGAATTTAAGGCCAGTCTGAACTGTGTAACTAGACCCTGTCTCCAAAACAAGAAGGCTGGCGGGCAGCCGTGGCACAGCACTTGCGTAGCGTGCGTGAGATCTGACTCAATCCTCAGAGCCAAGAAAGAGGAGGGTGAGGAGGGAGGGAGAAAAGGGAAAGAGAGGATGGGGAGGGAAAGGGATAGAGGGAGGGGAAGGAGAAGAAAAGAGAGGAGACCCCTGTGACTGACGATGCCGCGGCCAGCCTGCTGTCTTTGGAACTTTTCCCCCTTCAGAAATCAAGTTTAGTATGCGCGCTCTGCAGCGGTCTGCCTGTGCACGGTGCAGCAAGCGTGCTGCTGTCAGCCGCTCTATCAGTAAGAGTTTAATTGCTGACGGTCAGTCTAAGCTGGAATTCCGACGCCGCGCTTGCACACCAGTGGCTTCTGCCTAGCCTCCTGGGGTTCCAGAACCGCGTCCTAGATAGAGGTCAGCCCTCTCACTCACAAGCCCTGCAGGAGCAGGAGCTCAGCTGAATTCCTCCCCATAACTGCCATACAGCGTAGGAGGAACTCAGTAAGAGTGTGTTCACCGTAGACCCAGAGCTGTCTGTGATATTAAGTGTGACTCAAGTTTTCACTGGATGCGTGTGATGTACTCAGCTTGAGTAATTTGTGGCCTTGTGCTGACGTTTAAGGTTCTGCTATTAGAAGAAAACGAATTGTTGAAAATAAGCAGAGAAGCCTTTCCGACCAGAAGAGAAAGAACCCTGGATCTGTGGCGCAGAAACTCAGTGAACAAATGCATGTAAGTACAGAGTTGGCAAAATCTCTGTTCAGGGCCGGCGAGATAGCTCAGCGGTGTAAAGCGCCTGCTTGGGCAAGCTTAGGCAAGCTCAAGGATCAAGGTTCAATCCCCAGCACCACATGCTGCGCCAGCCATACACACCAAAAAAAAAAAACCTCTGTTCAGTGTTGAAAGGTTGCTTGGAAAAACTTAGTTCCTAAAAGCCTGTGCTCTTGCCACAGACTGTTCCGTGCTGTAAACACAGCCAGAGTCCCGGGGTCGCACTCCTGCAATCGCAGAGGAGTTCACTGCTGTCCTTGGCTGTATTCTACTTCATCTACTCGGTAAATTACCAGTGAAGGGTTTAGCACAGCTTTAGCAAACCACCATTTGTTGTCATTCGTAACCAACTCTAGGAAGACTGAAATCCTTCACAACAGAATTCAACAAATTATTTATCTTAGAGAAGGAGAAAGGGAGAGAAGGAAGGAAGGAGGAAAGGAGGAAACTAAAGCGGTGTCTCCGGGTAGCACATATGCTAATCATGAAGACTGACGCAGTTCTGTGTAACTGAGTGTCCTATTTGGAGCTGAGCTTCCTGAAAGACTTGGTAAAAAGAAAAATTGAAGTTACAAAGCTCACAAGGAATGTTGGCAGAGGTGTTTGTGATCCAATATTTTAAAAGATATTGAGGACCTCTTATCAGGGACCTTAAAATGCATACTGAGTATGTCTTTAATAATCCAGGATTAGGGACCAGGGAGATAGCTCAGTGGAATAAGTGCTTGCCTGGTAAGTGCAAGATCCTGAGTTCAATCCCTGGAACTGCAAAAAAAAAAAAAAAATTACTCTGTAATAATTCAGGATTATATGAATACAGCTTGTGAGACAGAGCTTCAATAAACACAAGAAGTGTAATAATTTTTATTATGAAGAAGATTCTGGTTGTTAAGTAAATGAGATCTAAATATGACATTGGCTAGTGTTCTAAGTTGTAAGGACTTACTTTAGAATGTCAGATATATTAAGGAATAAGTAAACAGTATTATACTTGGAGTTTCTGCCTTAAATATTACTTCTGAGTTTTACTGGAGGGGCCTGGGAGATAGTTCAGTAGAATAAGCACCTGCCTGGCAAGCTAAAGATCTTGAGATCGATCCCAGTACCACAATAAATAAATACATAAAGAAAGAAGGAACTGGAAGGCCAGCACCATAGCTCGGTGGACTAAGCACCTGCTGTGGCAAGCACGGGGACCAGGGCTCAGTCCTGAGAACCACATGCCGTGCTGATCCCGCCTCCAGATGCGCTGAGCCGCCGACAAGACCAGGCCTGGTGGCTCACACCTGTAATCGCAGCACTGTGCGCTGGGTAGTGAGTCCCTGTACCAAATACGTCAACCAGACAGACAAACAAATAAATACAGAACTGGAATCAGGTGCCCTATGAAAACGTTACAATTTGCACTATAGGTTGAGGTCTTTATTATTTTAATACTTTAGGAAGTATTAATTTTATATGATTAATAAGATTTATATAAGATTAATATAGATAGTAGCCAACCACAATATTCATCATCCAAGCAAGTTATATATGTATGTGTGTGTATGTGTGTGTGTGTGTGTGTGTGTGTGTGTGTGTGTGTGTGTGTGTATATATATATATATTTTTTTTTTTTTTTTTTTCAGGAACAGGGTTCGAACTCACAACCTTGCACTTGCCAGTCAGGCACTTGTGCCACAGAGCTATCTCCCCAGCCCCTACAAGTTATATATTTAAATATGAATGAGTTAATATTGTTATCAACATGTTCTTATTGCCTAATAACAATAATTATACTTAATTATAAACATAGTATTTAATGACATATGCAACCTCTTGATTAGAATAATGCCTCTTAAGTCCTTTTTAAAATTTTGTGTTGTTCCCACCAAAGTCTCAACATCCCTGAAGACATATTTTACCTTTATTTTTCTGTACTTTGTTAAGCTACCTCAAAATTTAAAGTAAGAAGTAGTTACTATAACAAAAAACCCTAAATTTTAAATGTGTGTTATTAGTACCCGCTCCAAATTCACTTCTATCTTCAGACCCCTTGGCATCTGTCTCACTGTTCTGCAAGTCTGTGTCCGCCCTCTCCAGGGAGCTCCTCTTCTGTCTTCCATTTATGCACCCCTCACGTGTCTCCTCAAGTCTTGTTAGCACTGGAATGAGTCAGTCCTCATTCCTGAGTCAGAATCATTCTGAGGTTTAAGTTCTTCATACTTGATATTGTGCTTGGTCCTGTTTTTATTCCAGAGCATAATCAAAAGTTCGGTTACTAGAGCAGTGCCCTTTGTCACCTGGTGTGAGGCAGTGCATTTTATGCCACTGTAATTTGCCACCCCACTGCTGTATGGAAACAATATAAAATAGATAAATGAAAAACAGAAAAAAAAAAAAAAAAAAGGCACAACTGCTCCTTTATCTCCGGGCTTCAGTCCAGGTCACTCAAGTCTGTCATAGGCATCAACTACATACCGAGAGCTATTGTGAAGACCCAATCGCATACTGTTGACATTAGACTAAACAGAAGCCAGGTCCAGGATGTAGTCACGGCCTGGCAGCGTGAGCATACTGCCAGTGTTCAGAGCTTTTCTTTTCCACAGATATGTTAGAGATGAGAAGGTTTCAGGATAGGGGTAGCTAGAATGGAGTGGAGGAAACGGGAAGCTAAAGGGGATGTAGATGTGATGCATATATTTACCAATACCCTGCAACAAATATTTTATATATTGCAATCATATACTAATTTAAAAATTCAATATCCCTTTTCTAGATTCTGTGCAGTTTTGGGATACCGGTATCTGTCCTAAGTTTTGTCATCTAAGGTACTGACCTACACCTGGTGTTAGTCAGAGTTAGAGGCTTTAGGACGGGATTGTGATTCTCCCTTATAAAACTAAACCAACTTGGGCTTGGGAGATAGCTCTGTAGGATAAGCACTTGCCTGGCAAGTGCAAGATCCTGAGTTCAATCCCCAGTGCCGCAAAAAAAAAAACCTTAAACCAACTAGCCAGGCGTGGTGGATCCAGAGGCAGGAGAATCACAGCTCAAGTGCAGCTGAGCAACTTCTTGACTTAACAAGACCTTGTCTCAAATACTATAATAACATTAATAATAATAACAACAACAACAACAAGCTGGGGATGTAGCCCAGTGTGAAGGCTCTGGGTTCATTCCCAAGATAAATCAACGAAGTTATAAACCTTACGATAAATTTTTGCCTTTCCTTTAAAATACATTTTATTGCTACTCAATGTACTTTCACTTCTGCAAATATTTAACACTACAGCCTGAAATTTTTCAGTGCACATAAAAATGTGTTTTTAAACATTCATATGCCTTATAAGGACCTTAACTCAGATTTCTGTTGCAAAAACAAAATGCTACTTAAATAAAGATAGCTTAAGAGCCGGGCATGGTGGTACATGCCTATAATCCCAACACTTGGGAGGCTGAGGCAGGAGGATCAGTGTGAGTTCAAGACCAGCCTGGGCTACAACAGTGAGCTCAAGGCCAGTCTGTCTCAAAAAGAAAAAAAAACCCTTAAAATATATACAGCAATTTAACATTTTTAAAAATTCATGTGTATATTGTGAATTTTAAATGTGAAATTATGTTCTGATCTAGTATTCCAATTTTACAGAATTTTGGAGCAACAGTCCAGCCAAGTTCAAGGGAGCCAAAACCAACTGCAAGAGGTGCCACTGGTATTGAAGAAGGTATGTTTTGGCTTAGATGTTTGCTTTGGGGCTTTGTTTCTGGAGATTTCCTTTCCTTGTATGTATGTGCTGTGGGCCTCCAGGTTGTGTGACTGCCAACCACCGCGACGGGCCTGAGCTGTCCTGGCCTCTGTACTTGGTCACCACTTCTGCTTTGTTCTAACTAGCAGGATACTGAGCAGCTGTCTACAGTGAGATATTTCTTGACTTCTCAGTTATTTCTGTAGGATAGGTTTCCAGAATCAAAATTGCAGAACTGGACATATAAATGGCGCTCAATAAATATTTGTTGAATGAACCTCAACATATTAAGTGAATACTAGATCAAGGGAGACAAGCATTGATGTGGATATCATGCATATTGCTAACTTTTTTCCTAAAAGTATTGTTTAAAATTCCTTCCGTCATGTATGCCAACATGAGGCACGGGTCCTTACTATTTGCTCATACAAAGTCAACGAAATTTTGTTATATCAATTTTTTAATATTTTCATTAGTAATACGCTTGATTGTTTTTGTTTCTGTTTTTGGTGAATTCTCTGTCCCTTCATATTCTTTTTCCTTAAATATTAGACTTTTGACATAGTCTTAATGATTTCTGAGAATTCTTGAAATATCAATGATTGTTACCCTTACATTGGTTATAGGTGTTTTTGATGCTTTATTATTTTTGTTTTATTCACTTAAGTTGTATTTTTAACATACATGCTTTCTTTTTTGTTTAGTACAAGGTCTCACTACACAGATGGGCACGTAGTGAGCCTCCTGTTCTCAGCCTCCCAAGTGCTGGGATTGCAGGTGCGCGCCACCACACCCACTCTCAGTTGCTGTCACAGCACACCCCAGGAGCGGGGCCATCATGGCATGCCGGGGATCAAACCCCGGTCCCTGCATCTGCCTAAGCAGGCACTTTAATCCACCAAGCTATCTGGCCAGCCCTTAGCACATAAGTCTTCATTTTTAGTTTTTCATTGAATAAATGATTATTGGGCGTTACTTTTCTGATTACAAGTAGATATTGGTTACACAGTCACAAGCACAGTCTACACAAGCCTCCCCTTAGAACTTAGAAGTCTGTCAAGGAAGACTGGCTTGGCAGGGCCTGACATAAACATGGTTCAGGCTTTTCTTTGTTTGTGTATTTATTTATCTATTCATTTATTTTGGGTGGTGCCAGGCATCAAAAGCAGGGCCTCTCAAAGCTAGGCAAGTGCTCTACCTCTGAGCCATATCTTCCGTTCAACATTTCTATTTTTCTGGGAGGAGGGATCTGAGCTTTATTGAACTTATCCACTATGGTGGAAACAATGTATGTATATGTACAAAACCAAGTTTTGTTACTATAACTTCTGCATCACAACTAAAATCCAAACAATTTTAAAAACCATCAATGAAAACCCAAGACTTCAGAATCCATACCTTCTTTGAAGCCACAGTAACATTTAAATATGGCTAAGACCTGAGTTTAGAAATGTGGTTGTTTGGAAGGCTAAGTGGACTTCTCACTTGCGCTAAAAGAATTATAAAACAGCAGAATTGCGTTTCCCAGAGATGCCCCGCACTAGAATCACCTTCCCTGGACAGCTGTTAGGAGCATTCAGAGTCCCAAGATAACAGGGACCCAAGGGTCCTTCACGCCGGCTTCTGTTGGTCGGGTGTTTTCAGTGATTCCTCCATTGCTTTTATACTTCCCAATCCAGAAATTTAGAAGTATCTTTTTCCCCTAGGTTGCTTTAATAGTTTGCTTCCTTCAATTTAACTCTTTATTTAGAATTTGTTTAAAGGAAAGATGGGAGCTGAGGAGATAGCTCAGTGGTCTAAGCACCTGCCTGGCAAGCACAAGGACCTGAGTTCGATCCCCAGTAACACATGCTGTGCCAGCTACCAAATCCAGACATAGTGAGCGCTGAGGAGGCTAAGAGAAGGATCACTACAAGCCCAAGCTGTGTAACAAGACCCTGTACCAAATAAATAAAAGGTTTTTTTGAAGTTGTATAATGGAAAAATGGGACGTGAAGCCCAGATCAATCCCTTTCTGAGTATGGGATGAATTTATAAAGCTGCCCTCCTCTCTTCCAAGTCTGTGATGCTCCTTGGAGCGCGTGTTCTTAATCCACATAGTCTATTTCTAGGCCGCTGCTCTGTGCAGCTGCTCATG
Organism: Capromys pilorides; assembly: GCA_004027915.1. NCBI lineage: Eukaryota > Metazoa > Chordata > Mammalia > Rodentia > Capromyidae > Capromys > Capromys pilorides. Next base: position 19,856 of record PVKN010006434.1, read on the forward strand.
TGCCTTTCTAACCCTCCCTTAAGTTTTCTCCTGCTTTTTTATTGATAGCTCATTTTAACTGCCATTATAAGGACAACCTCCTTCATATTATCTTTGTACCACCAATAAATACAAAACTTAGTGCAAAGAATTATGTAAACATAATGTAACTCTCCAGGAATCTTTATTATCTTGCTGCCAGCATTTTAGATTTTAATTCAAGGTGGGGAAGTGCTGGATGCAGAGAATCCTAATGAGTGCAGAGAAAGAGTGTCCGTGCGTCTCTGCTCATGAAGTGACCACATACAGACGTCGCTGAGTGTGTGCAAGGGCTCATCCCAAGACCAAGGAGATCACAGCGTGATGACAATTTATGTAGTTTCAGATAGTACTTCTGAGTTTTTGATGGCTGAAAATCTCTTGAACGTCTCGGTGCCCGAGGATGAAATTCTAGCTGTGCTGAGTAACAAGCAGCTCCAGAAATCAGACCTGGCTTTCGGGAAGACCCAGCGGCTCGACCTCTGCGCGCTCTCAGCCGAGGAGCAGAGCGTCCTGCAGTCCCTCGACCGGCTCAATGAGCGGCTGCTCTGTACGTAGGGAAGAGCGGCTCGGTGACCGGTGTGCTGCTGTGCACTGAGACTGTTTAACCCTGACAGTATAAGCGCAAAGTTATGCACACTGTCGCCTGCTTACTAGAATGTGTAACGATTGAAAAGTATTAGAATGTTTCTTACTTTTCCAAGTACACAGCATGACATATGATATTCATGATGACACCAGTTTCTGCAGCAGGCTTTACTGTCTTTTAGGAACATGTGAGAATGTTAATTCTGGTTCATTATGGATGAGGTAGCTATCTCCACAGACTATCCATGAAAACAGGGATAAGCTCCTCATTAAGTGTTTTGAGCACCTAAATAGAGTGATGAGCTGCTAAGAATATTAGGAATTCTTAAGACTAAACCTGTGACTCAATCCCGGGCATCACATGCTGCGCTGCCCCTACCCCCCCCCACCACCCACCCCTGGAAGCCTGAGCCGGCAAGCACAAGGACCTGAGTTCGACCTGGGTACCACATGCCTTGCTGTCCCTGGAATCCCGGGCACACTGTGCCACCCCTGACACCAGGCGTGGTGACTCTTGCCTATGATCGCAGTGCTGGGGAGGCTGAGACAGGAGCATCACTGTGAGTCTGAACTGCAGAGTGAGACTCTATGTCCAATAAATAATAAAGAATTTTTAAAAAAGAAGGGAGGCGCTTATTAGAAAAGAAGCAAGTAGAAGGAGAGGGAACATGTGTAAGGGCAGCTCACAGAGGAGGACGAATGCAAGAAAATTATTTATATTGAACTCCCTAAAATGTGAAGGCGGGGGAAGGCAGTGGAGGGGCAATGATTAAAGTATTTATATGCATGTACAAAAATGTTCAAGGAGATGACAATATGGAAAATAGGAAGTAGAGTTCAAAGAACAAGTAAAAAGGCTGAAGGAGACTAGAGGCAGGCTCCAAACTGACACTGGCTACCGCTTTGAGACAGATTCAAAACTGTCGATTTCAGAATCGAGGAAAAGAAATGTTGTTGGTATGCAGAGGGCCTTGGGTTCAATCCTGAGGCAGAGGGAAAAGGGGAGAGGGAGAGGAAAAGGGGGAGAGGGAGGGGAAAAGGGGGAGAGGGAGGGGAAAAGGGGGAGAGGGAGGGGAAAAGGGGGAGAGGGAGGGAAGAAGAGGGAGGAGAAGAAAGAAGAAAGAAAAAAGGAAGGGAGAGAGAAAGGCAGGGAGGATGGGAGGAAGGAAAGAAAGGAGGGAAAAGGAAAGAGCCTTCAATGCATCCCAGCAAATGTAACTAGCAGCGAACTGACCAGAAAACATTTAAAATATCAGAAGGTAGTGAAGGGGGGGAGCAAGATAGCTCAGCAGACTAAAGCATCTGCTTAGGCAAGCACAGGGACTGCAGTTGGATCCCTGGCACAACATGCCATGCCAGCCACACCCCTAGGGGAGGCCGAGCCAGCCAGAGTCCGGGCGTAGTGGTGCACGCCTGTAAGCCCAGAAAAGTAATCCGACGATCAGTTTGTGAGGATAGTTTGCATAAACATATAAAACAACAGATGTGAGGAGGCAGCTTGCTACTGTGTGCAAGACCTCTGAGCTCAATCCCTAGCACTGCAAAACACATATACACACACACACACACACACACACACACACACACACCAAAAGACTTGTTCCAAGTATGAATGAGAGAAAAAGACAACCCCAAGAAATAAAGAAGAGAAGAAAGATTTGCAGAGTGACAGCTTGATGTACTTGGTACTAGATAAGTAAAGGAAGCGGTTCCCAGGGCCGTGTGGACATGCAGAGCTTTAGGAAGCTTCTCAAGTCGGGACTATCGAAATTTTTAGTCTAGATGGTTGCACGGCCATTGTCCTTATCATTAATATCATTATTTAAACTATGCATACGTAAAAAAAGTTATGCCTGTGTGCTTTATGGACTCTGTTAGTTTCAAAATAAAAATTAAATTTTAAAATGACATAAAAACCAGAAAAAATATAATCACAAAAGCTATATAGAAGTATAAGGTATCAAACAATAAAGATAAATAATAAGCTTGATACTTAGGAATTTTTTTGTTATATATGTATATATATATTTAAGTATTATATATTTGCATAAAAGATTATACTTGAAGAGTGGTGAGATAGCTCAGTGGACTAAGCACCTGCTTAGGCAAGCACAGAAACCAGGGTTCGATCTTCGGCACCACATGCTACACCGGCCCCACCTCTGGGCATGCTGAGCCAGCCACCAAGACCGGATGTCATGGCGCACACCTGTACTCCCAGCACTGGGGAGGCTGGAAAACAGGAAAATCACTGAGTCCAAGCTGCGTAGCGAAACCCTGTACCAAACACACACACTCGAGAAAAGATTATGGTTGAATTTGCTTTTACTCTATTCTCCCTACTATAGGGACAAAAGCCCGATTATTGAAAAGGCAAGCATTAACTAAGCTACTCAAGTTGTGTGCTTTAGCTAAACTTCTCCTCTGCTCTTGAAAGGCTCCGAGGATAAATGATAATTTGGTTTAAAAAACAAAGAAAAGAAATAGAAACAACATTTGAATGAAGCTTATAGTGTAATAGTCAAGATTCTAGGAATTTCTTTTATCAGCATAAGATTTATATAATTATAATGAAATGACTTACGTTTTATATTAACAGAGACTATTTCCAGGATTAACAAAAAAAACTGTTTTTCATATTTTGAAAAATCAGAACTTAATATTTGATTCTGTAGTCAGTTTCTTTCAGTATGCATAACTAAATTATTTTTATTTTATGGTATAATTTTTCAGGTATACAAGAAACCATTTGCAAAAATCCATCCATCAAAAATATGATACAAATAATACCACTTTTGGTAAGTGTTTGAAGAAGCTGCCTTTTCTTGTTTTAGGAAACATTATGATTTCATATACGCATCATTAGAAGTAAAAACCTAGTCCTGTGGCTACAGCTCAGCGGCCCGAGCGCCTGCCCAGCAAGTGCAAGGCCCTGAGTTTGATCTCCAGTACCAAAAAAAAAAAGAAGTAAAGCCCTTTGTTGATAGCAGTTTTTCTTGAGACAAATGTTTCATTACAGTCACATAAGTATCCTCACGTTAAAAATATCAGGACATAAAGATTTTATATTATATCCCAAGTATTGTATCAGTCACAGCAGGAGACACCAAATCATGAAATAATTTTATGTATGTAGTCTCATTAGAAATTGAAAAGTGTAATGTTCTCTACCTTTTCCCATATATCTTTTAAGACTGGAGATTGAAAATTAAGCATCACTGTTTTGTGCTTTCAGCGGGGAGGGGCTTGGGCACTGCACTCTAGTGAAGACACACACATAAATACCCAATCTGCACTCAAGAATTTTCAGTCTAATGGAGAGAAAGGCATCTGTATGGGTAGTAGACAAAAGTAATTGTGGTGCTTAGTAAGACTGTGTGAGGTACAAGCCATACAAATCACAGAGAGGACAAATCTTACCTGGCTTGAAGACACACTCAGGTTCACATGAAGGCTGCCCACAAGCTAGGGCAATTCTTGTACTTCTATGGTTATCAATTTAGATAGTCACCAGAGAAATGTTCTGTGGGAGAATTGAATTCGGTTCTTTCCCAATCTCCATGTTTTTCTTTGTTTTTTGTTTTTTTGGGGGTTTTTTGTTTTGTTGTTAATTATGGCCAGCTCAGCCTGCTGTGGGGGTGGGGCTGATGCAGCATGTGGTGCCGGGGATTGAACTGCAGTCCCTGAAGTTACCTAAGCTTGCCTAAGCAAGGCGTTTTAGATAGCTGAGCTATCTCGCCAGCACCATAATTTTTTTTTTTTAAATATTATGGCCAGCTCAGCCTGCTCTGTGGGTGTGGCTGGCACAGCATGTGGTGCAGGGGATTGAACCGCGGTCCCTGCGGGTGCCTAAGCTTGGCTAAGCAGGTGCTTTAGACCACTGAACCATCTCGCCAGCTCCCCCATGTTTTTCATCATGTGCCTCAGTTCTGAAATTCTAACAGGAAAAAGTACAAGTAAGCAAAACTCCCCCATTTCTTATTACCTGATATTAGGCAAGTGAAGTAAAGCCTGTCTTACCTGTGCTTGAGGCTCTCGCGCCCTGGCTATGACGTGGGTAGCAGGGGGTGCGGGGGGCTTTCTCTGCCGCCTGAAGCTTATCCACTCAAAGCGCCCTTCATATTTTTGATGTCGTTTTTAGACCCTAACTCTCCTGCCAATAGTCACTTTAATTCCTGTGCTTCTTCATGGCTACTTTTACATATTTGTTTTTTCTCAGATTTTCCATCTCGGGTTTTCAGTAATTTTAGAATGATTATTTTTCTGTGCCTGAAATTTGACTGACAATCTACATCAGTTCTGATCTTTTTTTTTTTTTTTTTTTTTTGTGCCAGGGCTCAAACTCAGGACCTTGTGCTTGCCAGGCAGGCACTTAAGCCACTGAGCTATCTCCCCAGCTCTCATATTTGTTATTAATTGCTATGGTTCTTTTTTTGCATTAATGCGATGTAGTGACTGAGATCGCTCTTCTGCACAGGTTGAAAGCAGTGAGTTCACCAGGCGGCAAAGCACTAAATATCATTCAGTAGGCACAGGGCTGTCTAACTGGAAGTGGGTGTGCACCTCAGCATACTTGGTCATCACGTTGCTGGATTATCTAAGACTTGACAAGTGTGCCTGGGGCCCAAGGGTGGGTTCTGGTTTTATCCTATATCTTTTTTACTCTTCACAACAGTTTGTAATCATATGTTTTCTTTGTTTGTTTGTTTGTTTATGTAGTTAGTACAGGGTCTTCAGGGTTATCACTACACAGACCAGGCTCATAGCGATCCTCCTGTTTTCAGGTTCCCAAGCACTGGGATTACAGGCGCGCCGCCATGCCCAGTCTACAGTCATTCGTTTTCTTTAGTATTTTTCTTCAGATGCATCTGTCTCCTTCATCTTAATATCATCACTTACAAAGGTCAGAACTTTCCATTTATTTTCAGAGAAAAAGATCTAAAACACACAAAATTATCGACTGCCTGTGTACAGAACCAGTGCCACACCAGATGTGGTGGTGCACACCTGTACCAGCGTAGCAAGCTCTCCAAAAAAGACACAGATAGAGTCACTGGCAGATTTGCACCTCGCCACCCCTCCTTGGGGACTCGGGCGCCTTGGTCCCGCCTACCACGTGACTGTCATGCTTACACTTCTGTGCTCTTTCCTGAACTAATCTGCTGCCGACATTTGCCTTGCTTGCTTTACCAGCAGGCAGCAGAGGAGAGGTGAGTGGCTGTACACGCGGAGAGACAGCTGGCATCAGCTGTTCCACAGCAGATCACACACACGTGCTCGTAGGAACCAGCACATCCGCCTTACGGCTACAGTGCTGTTGTCATAACTGTGCCACACACACACCGGTGTGCTCGGGTTGTCCTGCACACGTGTGCTCTGTGACCGTCACATTCTCCTCACGTATCTGAGAGTGTTACACAAGATTACCATCCATGTAAAGCAGTACCTATAGCGTTGCATGTGCAAAGTGAATGTTTGGGTGGATTCTTATTATTAAACCACTTTTGATCCTTATTTGTCTCTCAAAAATCTAATATTCTTGAAGTCACTTCAATGAAATTTAAGTATGTGTGATTTGCATTCAGGTATTTAAATAAAATTACTGGTCCTGCAAAAAAAAAAAAAAAAGAGAGTATAACTTTCTCTTCTAAAACTTAGGACTCATGTTAGCCGGCGCTGTGGCCCCCGCTCCCTCTTCTCGTTCCCCTGGACTTTCCATCCCAGCTGGGAATGGCTACCGCATTCTTCCCCAGGCTTTGCAGGATTCTGCTCACCTCTCTCTTTCTAAGGGTGCTCACGTTCAATTCCTAACTGTACTTTAGTACATTATTGGGCTTTTAGCTTTGTCTGCCAAACTCAGCTCATCTCAGTGTCAGTTTAATGTCACTTCTGCTTTGAAGTCTTCCTTAGAAATTCACAGCGTGGATTCCTCAGCCTCCTACGACCTTAGCATTGCAGCGTATCACCTCTTGTATGTGTATTACACAGATGTTTTGTCAGTTGTCTTTCTAAGTGAAAAATCTTCTTTGAAACTATTTGTGGGCCAAAATTATTTCTCACCTACCTGTTTTATAGAAAGTAGCACACATTAAATATACTTTAAAAATTGATTGGCTTACAATTTTGTTTTTTGAGACAAGGCTTAGCCCCGACCAACCTCTAACTTGAAGTCTTCCTGCCTCAGCCTCCCACGTGCAGGAAGTACCAGCATGTACTACTTTGCTCACTAACTTAGGACTTTTTTACACATAATGTTGGAATAGGTAAATTATCTATCTTTTTCATAGTACAGTAAAATGTAGTCATTTACTGGAAGCTGAAATTTTCATTTAGTATTCTGAAACAGGGTTTCTTGCTCCATTAAAAATAACACTGTGTCTAGTATGCTTCCAAAGCCCTTTGTTTATCATTAATATTTACTAAATTAGTATAATTCAATGGCAAATCAACATCACTGAGATATAACTAGAAAGAAGAAATGAAACATATTCACGGGGTGCACACCCCTGAACAGCGCTACCCAGCTGATCTCCCCCAACTCTCTAATGACCCTTCTTAGCTAAGACCATCAAGTAATTTTTCCCAGCTCTCAGAGCTGTTTGGGGCAGAGCCGGGATTTGTATTTTCCCCTTTCCCTTTTCCCCTACAAAATCTGTCCTGATTTTTATTTCCCTTTTTTGTTTGTTTTGGTTTGGTTTTTTTCTGTGTTTTTTAGGGAAGGGTCTACAGGGTGTTCAGGGTCTCACTACTAGATTAAACTCAGAGTGATCCACCTGTTTACAGCCTCCCAAGAGCTGGGATTACAGTTGTGCATCACCACGGCCTAGTGTCAAACCTCGGCCCCTGCTTGCGGGCGCGTTAATCCGCTGAGCTATTTGGCCGGCCCTTTTTGTTTCTCTTCGTGTCACTATGTTCATCCAAATTTCCCAGGCGTATCTGTCTCACCAGGCGTCATATTATTCCACAGAACTACAGACTAAATCTCTCTCACCATGTTTCCTAAATACCCCTCTGATCTGTCCATTCCTCTCCACTCTTACTGATGGCCTGTACCTAATGAATGGGTCATGCCCCTGAGAGCCTGTTTTATATTCTCTGAGTAATATATTTTATATTCTTTGGAAGAAAGGAGTTTGAGGACTCCAAAGACAGAGTACCCTGATTGGTTCAGCAGACCTTGTCTTCTCCACTGTTGAAATAACTCGCTGCGTCTCCATAACACACAGTCTTTGCACGTTAATGAAGAACGTTTCGGCCCAGGAGAGCTCGGCGCAGCTCAGTGGCGGAGCGCTCACGGTGTGTGAAGGCCTTGGCCTGAGTCCTCGCGCCACCAAGTAAAAAAGCAGATGCAAGGATGGAGACGCTAGCTCCCTGTGCTGAGCATTTTAAATGATACACATATACCGATTTCCTGCACTGTCCCCCATAAATACGAATAATTACAATAACGGCGGCGGACCCGGGGGTGGAGCGCAGCCGCACCACGCTCGCCTGCGGTCTGTGGAGGAAGGCCCGGAGCGTGGCATGGTGAGCGCGCTCAGCGTCGTTTTCGCTCTCTCAACTTGATCCTTTCCATCTGGACCCCTACAGCTGCCTCCAGGCTTCCTTTCTCCAACACATCTTCCACATCCCGTTGTCAGAATAGATTTTTTCAAATAAAATGTGAACATGTTATTTTCCAGCTTAAAATTCATCTTCAGAGCTGGGGATTTAGCTCAGTGGCACAAGCACCTGCCTGGCAAGTGCAAGGTCCAGAGTTCAATTCCTGGTACAAAAAAAAAAAAAAAAAAAAAAAAAAAATGATCTTCAGTGGTTAGCTGTCACTTAACAGACAAAGTTAAAGCCCCAGCAGGACACCTGTGCGGCCTCTGCAGTCCCTCCGCCAGCCACCCTGGTCTTCTTGAGCAGTGGGCACGTGGTTGGCTACAATGCACCCTTGCCTCGTGGTTGGCTACAATACAACCTTGCCTCGTGGTTGGCTACAATGCGCCCTTGCCTCGTGGTTGGCTGCAATGCGCCCTTGCCTCGTGGTTGGCTGCAATGCGCCCTTGCCTCGTGGTTGGCT
>PVKN010006435.1:0-16314 GCA_004027915.1 Capromys pilorides
AAAAAGTTCCCAGTTTGGAACCTTGTGTTCTCATGCACTCAGGAGTTCTTAGTGGCTGTGAAACCTGGAACAAGTTCTAGCTTCTGTATGTATTCCGAAGTCCCTTTCCTCTCATTAAACTTTAGGATTCAAACACCCTGCTAGACTCCCTGTTGTCGTCAGGTCTCAAAGGCTTACAACTGCAAAGCAAGAGTATTCAGCCTACAGACATGGAGTTGTACCTCTCTCCACGAGAGGGAGAACACATAGCTCATCAGTCTTCCATCAGAGTTCACACAGAAAATCATTTGCATTTCCCCCACAGTGCTACTCACTGGAAGACACAGCTCTGATGGTGCATGCCAGGAGCCTCTTCATGAGATGCTGGAGTGCTTCTGGACCCCACAAAGAAGAGCCAGGTATCCTTTCCAAAGGGAAAAGAGTCCTTGCCAATGAAACAAGACCGTCACACCACCAATCGCCCTTGGTTCTGTTCTGTTTTGTTTTCACATTTATATATATTTTCCTCACTACGTTTAACATATGTAAGTTGTATCACAAAAACAAGAACATATATGTGTGTAAAACAACCTTAAAACTAATAATACGGCAAATACCCATAATGCCCACTCTTGCTCCACCACCCCGACTAGCATTGCTCCTCCTACCCTTGATGTCCCCTGTTATCTAGAGTTCACCATTAGTGATCCCCTTGTCTTTCTTTGTACTTTTACCAAATATACAAAATCAATTATCTTTCACAGGAACAAATCTTTTTAAAACTAAAGTTCTTGTAAGGATTAAATAAGTGCTTACCGTGCTCCAACATATGGCACAGTAAGTGCTCAAACATGGCGTCTAGTGGCACTCTGCCTTCACATTTCTATTGACGTGGCACAAGAAGATCCTTGTTTTCAGTGAATAATCAATTTTATTAATTTCTTAATCACGTACTCCGGGACATCAACAGCCTCTCTGCTACGCTGGATGCCAAAAAGTCACACAATGTAGTAGTTTTTAATCTTCTTTTTAAGCTTTTACTTACTTTTACAAGAAGCTATAAAAATAGTACAAAGAGGTTCTGTGTACCCCTCACCTAGTCTCTCCCGGGGGCAACATCTCTTATCTGTAGTACATGATCGTAACCAGGAAATCCAAGCTGGTACCATGCAATTAACTAGGTTATGCACCTTCCTCAGATTTCATCCATTTCTGCAGAATTTTTGTTGGCGTGTATATAATCCTGTGACATTTTATCCCAAGTGCAGACTTGTATAACCACCAGCTCAATCAAGATCTAACAGCTCAGTTCTGTCATCACAAAAGAATTCCCTCAACTCCCCTTTCCCTAGTCACGCCCTCACTCCTGTACTTAATCCCTGGCAACCACTGATCAAGCCCCCAGCTCTGTGGGTACATCATTTTGCAAATGTCATGTAAATGGGATCATTCAATATGTGACACTTTAAGATAAACTATGCAGCCTTACACTCATGAGAAATTCTCTTTTCAGCCAGGCCCTGGGTTTCTCAACCAGGAAGATCTTTTAACTGGGAAGATTTTCTTAACTAGGCTTTTACAGAGAAAAATTAACTCCTTCTTCAGGCTATGGAGAGGGTTTCACATCTAAAGAAATCTGAAAATCTAATAAAACTCTGAAGACAAAGGATTTAATCAAAATATTGGGAAGGATTCACCATGATATTGGGAAGATATTTGATTGTCCAGGAAAGGGCTGGGGTGAATATACCATACCAGAGGAACTGGCCCACACTAACTAAAACAGCATTTGCGACCCACACCATAAGTTACATATGCTTATAAATGTTCAAAAGAAGTTTTGACTACTTTTATCAATTCCTTCCACTCACCACAGAGAGAGACATAGAGAGACAGAGAGACAGAGACAGAGTCAGAGACAGAAACAGAGGGACGGAGAGGTAGAGAGACAGAGAGTCTATTTGCAAATTATACCACAGAAAGCCGTCTGAAAACCTTTTCAATCAGATATATTAGAAGTACGTCTAAAGGCAACGCTTGCCAAGTATTCAGACTGCTCCTCTATAAGCTCAGTTTCTAAGATTTGTCACAAAGCAAGAACTGGAAAGAGAAACATGTTTTATTTTGTGATACAATGAAGTCCTTTATCCAACAAATAGATGCGATCATATCACTGTGCTGGATCCAGCCTGCCATTCTCCAAAGTGGTTGTGGCTGCTTTTTAAATCTTTGCACCTTCCATCTGGCTGAGAGCTCTGAAAGAATGTTGCTAAAAGCCTCTTTTCAGACACTTCAGGGCCATTCTTTTGTTTGAATTTACTTCCCTTTTCCCACCCAGCCCCTGGCACCAGACGCAGCCCTACAAATCAGCTCCGACTGGCAGGAGGAATGAAGTCAGCAGGAGCTGGTGCCAATCCCCTCTGGGGCTCTGTCACCCTGGCCTTGCTAAGCTTCTCCCACAGCCAAGGGGCTGTTTGGCTGCTCTCAGAGTCAGATCTTTGCTCACAGGCCAAATTGCTTTGGGAATGGTAACAGCAGAAACCCTCACACTTTCATTTTACCTGGACAGTCAGAGGGCACCAACCACCATGCAGTTTACTACTTTTCTCCTTTAGTGTTAGAAACTCTCAGGTCAGCCAAATAGCTCAGCAGATTAAAGCACCTGCAAGCAGGTTCAGGGGCCAGCAGTTCGATCTGCAGCCTTGCAGTGCCAGCCCCATCTCACATGCGCAGAGATTCCACTGAGGCTGGGCGTGGTGGCGTGCACCTGTAATCCCCACTCTTGGGAGGCTGTAAACACGTGGATCAACATGAGTCTAATGTAGTAGTGAGACCTTGAACACCCTTCAGGCCCTTCCCTAACTGTAATCCCAGCTCTTGGGAGGCTGTAAACAGGCACCCTGAGTCTAATCTAGTAGTGAGACCCTGAACATCCTTTAGGCCCTTCCATAAAATATACACACACACAAAAGAAAAGAAACTCTAATGAATTCTGAGGCTGTTTTTTGATAAGGAATTTCAAATGGAGAAGTATCTCTGTAAACCAATGCAAGCAAAAATCACCTTGTGTATGAAACAGTTCACAGCCTGGATTGGAGAATGTACACATGAACTACAGACTTCTAAAACACACAAAAGTAGAAGAAAATATGAAGATATTTTTTGGTGGTATTTCCCAGCTGCAAGTGTGTGAACTTTTAGTCACCAGATTTTGAATTAGCTCAGACACATAGTTTAGAGCACTGGTTTTCAAGCAAGACAGTCTTATGCAGCTCCTTCAAAGGATAGGTGGCGACATGGCTTTTTTGCTTGTCTCCACTGGGCTGGGGGAGGGGGCTCTACTGCACCTAGTGGTGTGTGAAAGTGCAAGATGCTGCAAACTAAGATGCAATACACAGGCCAGCTCCTCCCAATGTAGACTTCCGTGGTCCTACTGGTTCTAAATTCACATAAAACCAATGCTATGAAGCTCCAGAGGGAGAAGCATAGGGCTTTTACAATCAGATGTACCAGATCCAAATCCAGCCTTCACGCTCTTTAGTATCATCCCTTGATGCTCTTGTTTCTCCAACTCAGACCCAAGCCCCACCCCTCCACACTTGCAAACCCTTCCAGTGTAGCCCCTAGAGCTGTTACCCCAAGATCTATAAAGTCTTCTGTGTTGATATTTGAGAGTCAGCTGTCCACTGAGCACAGTTGCACTGAAACCCCTCAGGTGGTGAGGCGCCACCTGCCACACTGGACTCACACAGGCAACGGGGATGTCACCTCCACTGCCACTTCTGCACAGCTACTGCTTGGCACTCTGGCCACTCCCTTGGGAATGACACCTTCCAGCCCTGTCCTCTCTTCCCCTCATCATCGCTCTCAATGGAAATACCCTGGCCCAGGGCATTCTTCTCCACCTCATTCTTGCTGTCATTCCTGGTGAGGTCAACCCCTCCATGGAGTTTCTTTCCAGCATCCTGAGTGCTCATTCCCTGACATAGTCACCTATTACACAGCTCCAGGACAAAATGAGTATTATCATCTATGTGAAGGACACTCCCTGGGGTTTGGCAGTGTGCACCTCGCACTGTCTCATGCAGCCCTTGACAGCAGTGCCTCTGGATACCTTCTCTGCTGCCAGCTGAGTCTCAGCCCCCTTTGGTCATACTCTGAGCTCTGTATCACTCCAACATTATTCATTCAAACATTTCAATCCTTCCAAGTCCAGTGCTCCAATAACCCCACAATAGCAGCCCATCTCTGAAAGAGGTAAAATAATTCTTCCTACTTTCAGTCCATTCCCTCTGCTTTCATTTTTCCCCCACTGCAGTTCATGGTTTATCATTACAGTAACTCCCTGGTAGCCTAGTTTCTTGGTGCTTTCATTCCAGTCCACCTGGCTAGCAAACCCTCAAACCTGAGGGAACCTAACCCCTGGCAGTCCTCCGACATCTGCACCCTGGGAATGGTGTTTCAGGAGAAAACTACAAACAGTGGTTACAGGAATCCCATAAATCATGGCCTTGCCTCCCTCTCATCACCCACTTTTTCTCGTTCTCTGAGTCTTCCTTCTCAGTACCTCTGGAAAACAAGCTCTTCTTTCTAACTCCAGAGTTCTACGAGGGGCTCAGCACCAACACAGAGCACTGAAATAGCACAGGGTGAGTTTGGGAGCATGAGTTGCATGGCGTCTCTTCATCGTTGCCTCCTTAGCATGTACATTTATTATAATAACATCAGAGATTCCTGTTGCAGCCTAGCCAGTACTGCAGGACCTGGCTATCCTTGCTTATCACCTCCAATCTCATGCTCCTCTCTCTGTGTTCAGATTGCAGAGCAGCCACTTTAATTTTCTTTCTCTTCCTCAGTGTTGCCACACCCCTTTCACCCCTAGTGCTGTCAGAAGTTTTCCTCTTGTCTGCGGTATCCTTCGCCACTTTGGCTTAACCTATTGCAGTTGATTCTTAGCTCTTGGCATCAACATCTTGTCCTATAATAACAAGTTTACTTTATACTACTATGTATGTCTTGAATTTATTCTTTCGTTCTTACTCTGGCCATTGTCTTATCATTCTTTGTATGTTCAATACCTAGAACAATACCTGGCCAATGTCAGGTAAGTTTCTGAATATATCATATATACAGGAGCAGAAAAAAACAATGTAATATAAAATGTCTAGAGTGGATATCAGGGTTAGTTATTGATTAGTAGTAAAGATCTTCATTAAGCCCGTTTTCCTCTGATATTATGTTTTGCCCTGGTTATGTACTACAACTATAACATATTTTAAGTGAAGTTCTAAAATCAATACATCAGGGCTGGGGAGCTAGCTCAGCCATCTAAGCACCTGCCTGGCAAGCACAAGGACCAGAGTTCAATCTCTGGCACTGTATGCTGTACTGTCATGCTGGCCACCAAAACTGGGTGTGGTGGGGCACACCTATAATCCAGCGCTAGGGAGGCTGAGACAAGAGGATCACTACTGAGTCTGAGCTGTGTAGTGAGATCCTGTATCGAATAAATGAAAGATTAAAATAAAATCAATACATCAGTCAAAAAATCCTAGGGAGGAAGTTGCTCTTGGGAAATTCTTAAATGTCTATCAAGTATATAACATTGTTTTATGTGCATAGCTTTGAGCAATTATTCCTTGCATGCTAGGTGTTGAAAACCACAGAGCTGTATCTAAAGTATCAAAACTAAAGTCTACATGTAAATGTAAAAATCTCCACAAATATTCTCTGCATTCTACTTTTCAGATATTATCAGATCCCTAGGGCAGGCTGTCTCATTTACATTAACATTTGGTACCAAATAATTTTTGCTCCGGGGACAGACCTGATCATCATAGGATATTTGGCAACAGTGTCACCTCTCCATCCTAGATTCCATCCTTTCCCCTAACCAACAAAAGTATAACAATAAAAACTGTCCTTAGATTTTCGTCTAAAATATGTAAAATTTGTACACATAGACCATTATACAATGAGCCATTTTTCAGCCTTTAAAAAGAAGGAAATTCTGTTACCTGCAATAGCATGAATGAACCTACAGGAAATTATGTTAAATGAAATAAGCCTGGCACTAGGAAAAATACAATATAATGTTACTCACATGTAGATTCTTTGGGGCTGGGGAGATCACTCAGTAGAATAAGCAGTTGCCTGGCAAGTGCAAGGGCCTGAGATCAATCCTCAGTTCCAAAAACAAAATAAAATAAAACACCTGCTTGGGCACACCTAGTCAGATGCAGGGGACAGCGGTTCGATCCCCAGCTCCACGCGTTGCATTAGACCTGTCCTTAAGTCAACCTGAGCTGGCCAAAAAAAAAAAAATCCTTCTCAGATGTGGATTCTAGAATAGTCTGATTCGCAGAAGCAGAGAGTGGAATGGTTACATGAAACTGGAGGGTGCATTGGAGAAATTTTAATCAAAGGACACAAAATTTTAGTTATATAACAGAAATGCGTTCAAGAGATTAATTAAGATAATACAATGGAGTAACTCTAGTTAAAATGATGTGTTCTTGAAAATCATGAAGAGTAGATTTTAAGTCTTCTCACCACAGAAGATGATAAACATGCAGGATAATGTATATATTCATGCTCAATTTAGACACTCTGCGAAGTATATTTCAAAACATGTGAACAGTAAATATACACAAATTACTTGTTAGCTGAGAGAAAGGAAGAAGAGAATGAGGGAAGGGTGAAAGGTAGAGCCCTAACAATGCTTTGTGCTACACTCAGATGTGTCGTCCTTCCTGCCAGTAATCTCAAGGTATGTGAGTGAGAGTAACTGGGATAATACTAGCCCAAGTCTTCAAGCTGCAGAAACTGACATTGCAACTGTCCCCACTGAGCCCTGCCCAAATTGCACATTCATGAGTAAAATAAGTGTTCTTTTAAGCCATTAGAATTGGAGTGGTTTATTGTACAGCATTAGATAATGAGAAGCCAGTGAATTCACTGGCAAGAAGCTGTGAAATACATAACCAAAAAAATTACCCATTGCAAATATTCCAGAAGCTGAAAGGTGACTGGTTGAGGTCACTCTAATTGTACCATCTTGCTTTGCTGGCTCCACGGCTTTAGCAAGAAGTTACCTTGGCTACAAGAATCATCCAGAAAATCTCTGAGTTGACATAACATTCACCCCCACATTCCAGTTTCCTGAGAACCTATATTCTACTCCCACCATCCGCACTTTTCTCTGTGTGTGCTAAATTTTTTCAACTAATGGCTCCAATGGCGCTGGTGATAAAATGTGGTTTTTTGCTGAGCAGAAATAGAACACTTGTCCTTTGCTCCTTCCTAGCTGAATTACAGGGATGATCTTATTAAAGTCTTGCAAGAAATTCAGCCCAGGATAAAATGGAAGCAAAGCCTTGTAAATAAAAAAGGGAAAAGGAACTAGAAGGAAGGAAGGGAAATGGGAGGAAAAAATTATAAAGACAGATCAAGGTGCATACCATGTGCTGGTACAAATTCTCTTGGTGAATGAGATCACTGCCTACACCTAAATTGTACCAATAAAGTCAATTAAATTTTTTGAAAAAGAAATACAACATAGCAACGAAACTCATTTTGGCTCAGAACTATAGGATTTCAAATTCAGAAACCTTTGGGTCTCACTAGGAGGGAAATGGATCCCTGTACTGGGGCCCACCCTCACCCACCCCTCTCAAGATGTGATGCTCTCAATGGGCCCACTGGCACTCCGCTGGCTTCATTTTTTTCTATTTCCTGTTTGAAATTCAAATTTCTTTGGCCCTCACATTTCAGTAATTCAGCAGGAACTGAACTAAGACAAAAATGTAAGCTGCTGTTGGGTATTAGATTCACTTAAGAAATCTAGGAAAATCAGAACATTATATCTTAATCAGCTGGCAGGTGGTCCATGATGGTGATGAATTTCCTACTCTGGTTGACACATTTTCGAATGTTAATGTCCATTTGTGGAATAAACTGTGTTCTAATGATGGAAATAATGACCTCAAAGGTGAGCGCTCAGCTTATTATAGTTTCAAACCTTGGCACTGTGTATGGAGAGGTGTTAGGTTATACACTCGACAGAGAAATAATTATGACCCCATAAGGAAAAGAAAGAAGTGTTCAGAAAGGGGATGATGAAGAGAGCCTAAGCGATGGGGAAAAGAGGCTCCTTTTCAGGAGAGAACAATCCTCAATCAAGGGCTGCATAATGCAGAAGGCACTTGTCTAAGCTTCCTCAGGACTGCACGGTGCACAACCACCAGGTTCTCAATTTATAGAGAAATTTTCTCTTAGACAATCAGAGTAGTGCTTTTTCCTGTCAAGACTCAGCTTTGGGGCTAGCAAGACAGCTCAGCGGACTAAGCACCTGCTTTGGCAAGCACAGGGACCAGGATTCAATCCCCAGTCCCGCATGACATGAGGGTCCCGCATGACATGTAGGTTCCGCCTCTGGGGCACACTGAGCCAAGGATGGAGTCTGTGTGTGGTGGTGCATGCTTGTAATCCCAGCACTGGGGAGGCTGAAAACAGGAGGATCACCAGGAATCCGAGCTGTGCAATGAGACCCTGTACCAATTACATAAATGGAAAAAAAAAATTCAATTTTCCCTCAAGTTAATGCTGAGTCCAGAAAGAATTAAAGCTTAAAAGTTACAGGTAAGTTCCTATATTTTTTAATTCCCCAGGAGAAAAGGAGGCTTAATAACCAGCTGGTAGGGCCAGCGAGATGGTTCAGTGGTCTAAAGTGCCTGCTTAGGAGGGCTCAGGCAACTGCAGGGACTGCAGTTCGATCCCCGGCACCACATGCTGCGCCAGCGCCACCACCAGGGCAGGCTGAGCCAGCCACAAAATGAATAAATAAAGAAACAAACAAACACAACAAGCAAACAAATAAATAAATAATAAATTAAAAATAAAAAATAAAAAAAAAAAATAACCTGCTGGTAACCAAACAAAATCCTATGCTCAAGCCAACTAGCACAATGTGTTTGAAAACAAATTAAGAGCAACTGTTCACAACAGGAGAAATAATTGGAAATATTATTTAGAAAGGAACAGTTGATGGCATTCTTTTTGTGTTGTTGTTTTGTTTTTTTGTTTTGTTTTATTTTGTTTTTTACTTTTAGCCATGGCTGGTGTCTATTTCCCACCCTCTTTGTCTTCACAATTCCTAGCCAAACCCAGCCTGAGCTACCTTGTTAGGTAAAGATGTACAGGTCATCCAGTATGCTATAGTAAAATATTTCAAACAAGATGACTTACACACAACAGAAACCTATTTCTCATGGTTCTAGAGGCTGAGAAGTCCAAGATCATGTCTACCGAGGACTCCCTTACTGGTCATAAGACAGTATCTTCTTTCCGTGTCTTCACATAGTGAAATGGAGAGAGATCACCCTCGGGCCTTTCTGTAAGGGTACCAAACCTAATCATGAGGGCTCTACTGCCCTGGCCTTGTCACCTCCAAGAGTTCAACTCCCTATAACTGTCTTATCTTTGAAGCTAAGATTTCCATGCATGAATAGGTAGTATGAACCTTATTATATCCATAGCAACATACAAAGGACTTCACCATAAAAATGTCATCAGTATATTAGTCAAGATTTTTCATGATATAGTCTCCTTGCTTTCTTCAAATCAATTGTGAATTATACTGGTACAAAATTTCAGTTGACTGTTAGTAAGGAGTGATGGAAACCAGTTACCCTACCCCAAGTCTTGTTTTTGATCTCAGCAAAGCAGACTAGCAGCAAGCCCTATGTGTTAGTTTTCTGTGTTTTGTAATGAACATCTACCAACTCAGTGGCTTAATGCAACACCCCTTTATTATCACAAAATTTTCATGGGTCAATACTCTGGCCATCACTAGCTGAGGTCCCTGCCCAGGCTTTTAGTAGGCTGAATGTTTTTTACTGTTATTAGTACATATTTTCAATACATAATGACTTCATTCACTGCAGGAAATTGGGACATATACATAACCCTTTTTCAATTTTTCCCCCTTCACTTCTCCTGCCTTTATTTTTCTAGTGTCAGATTCTTTCATTTATAAAACTTTATCAGTTTAGTTATCACATACTAGTTAAAAACCAGATTAGTCAGGCTGAACTTGCATCTGGAGCTTAGTGTACTCTCTAAGCCCCTTGGTTGTTGGCAGAATTCTGATACTCAGTGCTGCAGAATGGAGGCCCTGCATGCAGTGCCTGCTATCTGATCCTCTGACAGAGTCAGTTACCTTTTCAAGGCTGTATTTGTCAGCTCAAGCTGCCACAACAATATGCCATGAGTTCAGTGGTTTAAACAGTAAGAATCTTCCTCAGAGTTCTGGAAGCTGGAAGTCCAACATCAAGGTATCAGCATGGTTGGTGTCTGATGAGGACTCTCCCTTTGGTTACAGGTGGCTTGCATCTTATGTGTGCTTGCTCACAGGACCTCTTCTTTGTGTAATCATCGGGAAAAGCATGAGAATAGGAAGGCAGAAATGGGGAAGAACATGCTCAAGAATATCTCCTTGTAAAGGCACTTATTTCATCATGAAGAAGGTCCCCACCCTCATGACCTCCATCTAACCCTAAATACTTCTCAGGGCTACCTTCTCTAATAGAATCACATTGGGAGATAGGTATTAGAATCGTAAGAAAGAACATAGTTTACTCTCAAACTACATAATCAAAGTCCTGAGCACTGAACAGTTGTGTTCCAATCCCTGAAAGATGAAAAAAAAAAAAAAAAAAAATACACACACACAGCTCAGGACCATGGTGTCTAGTAGCAGAGACAGGAATTGGGGCTGAATCAACCCTTCAACCAGAATTCTCTCCAGTATGATTCATTACCTCCCTCATCTCTTAATAGTAGGCTCACATTCTTTCAGTTCAATCACTGTCTTTCAAATGGGACTGCGTCACACGACGTTCAGTTCTTTTTTTGACAGACTTCATCTGGAACTCAAATACTATATGCAATATCTATAACCTTACTGGTAGGTCCACAGAGGTCACCTAATGCATTTTCTCCTCATGGCTGGATATCCTCTGACAATATCCCTCACACATGGTTAACAGATCTCTACTGTTATTAACTGCAGGAATAAAGCTACCAAAAATATAGGTGATTCCAGTTTGAGCAGCCTCTATTATTGAGGTGATCTAACTCTCTAATTTCAGACATGGCTTTCTGGAGATATGTGGGACAAACACAATTCCTTTTAGAGACCATTCTATCTCATTATAACAAGCCCTTCCTGGTCCTCATCATAGCTAGAGAGGTTACATTTGCATGGAAAAGTGAGTTGATTCCAATCCACCACTTGCAATGCATTCCATGGTGAGAATAAGGCATATTTGTAGTTGTGGGGAGCTAAGGGTTACTAAGTTCAGCTAGGATGATGGTTAACTGGATCAAAGACCTTGACCCAGGGCCAAATTTGGGCTTTATTAATTCATAAAGAAGACAGTGACTTGAGGATGAGTCAATGTTAGAATGTCAGGAAATATGTGAGGGCCATGAGCTGGACTAGGTAGGAAGCCTGCAATCACCTCTGCAATATGCAGAAAGGGAAATCTGCATAACAAATTTGAGGTACATTTAATGTTTAGGGGTTGGGGCCTCAGCTCTGATGCTGAGGCATCTTCCATGCCCTGGGAAGTCATAGCCTCTTATCTCAAGGCTTGATCCCAGCAGATAGCACAAAGCATGACTCTCCAACCCACACTGCTCACACATGTTTTTAGGAGCTTCAAGGCCAAGGTAACACTGAGCTGTCACCTTGTTTCAAAGACTACACATTAGCGTCTCCCTGGCTGGATTGATGTGCTTTGCCTAAAGCCAAATGAAGGGATAAGAAGAGGTCCTAGCCAACACAGTACACATCAACACATGGAAATAGGACCAGGTTCAGCCAAAGAGACAACTGTTCCTCCTTCAAGAACCACCCAGGTGGTGCTCCACATCTCATATTTGAAAATGATGATCTTTCTTGATCACTTCAGCTTCTGGGGTTTCTAATGTCTAAGGCATTCACATGTCTCTTCCCTCCAACAAGACTACCCTGTGTGTTTCAGGATATTCAGCAACACTAGCATTCTGAGAAGTAAACTCCAGTAGCCTCCGCACAGTTGCCTTAAAATAATCTATTCATGGTGCCACGACGCATCCAGACCAGCAACTTAAGGGCCCTCAACCTTATACTATACAGAACAGTGCTGTTATAGAAGGCTTTATCTGTCTGCTGAATCCTCAAAGCACTCATGTGGGGAGCTTCATGCCCCTAAAAGGCAAGAATTTGAAACTAAGTAGCAGAAAACCTTCCGCCATGTTTAGGAATCTGCCATTTTGCTGCACTTCCATATGGTCTACATTTGAAAGCCACCCTCCTGCTCTCCCGTGGCAATCGAGAAGCATGTGTTGCCAATTAAGTAATTTTGCTGAATTAAAATCCAAATTACATTGTTTCCCGTCCAAATAGCCATCTCTCAATTATTCTGCCAACCAAAGCGCCTTGTAGTTCTTTTGAAAAAAATCTTTCACCTTTGGCCATTGTTTTCTTAGCTATTAACAAACCACGTTTAGATCTTTTGATGTTGATTATAATTGTTTAAGTCAGAACAATTATGAGGGCAGAAAAAAACTGAAATCCAAATTGCCCTTGAAATTGCTTTGAAATCAAAGCACAACACTGGTTAGAGATTACAGTCTCAAGGAATGCTAGACCACCACACAGGACCTCCAGGCTTGCCCACCCATTCCCAGAATTCTCCTGATGATGCACCTGGTAGCTGTTGTACTTGGAGAAACAGGGGCTTCTTGCTTTGAACCTTGGTTTTGCCACTCACCGTGGGCACAGTGTTCCTCACTCTCCTTTCATTCTTCTGTAGAACGCTGACAACAGTACGTACCTCCTATGGTGTTTAGACTGAGGCACTGTAGCCGGTACTGTCAGTGTGCCACTAGCCTTCATGAAGCTCTGTAACAGTTTCATACTTCATGATCTCCATATGTGGAGTGCTGTTCTTGTGTTTGGTTAGTCTTGCTATGGAGGCATTGTTGTTGTCATGCTCACTCTATCTTCTTCTAACAGCCTGTGACTCCTGGCACAGAACGGTTTGAAAGCTATCAAATCTGCTTTATAGATAAAAACCCATAACTATCTACGAGTTCATGTACACCATCACCACCCAACTGGGCTAACCCTAAGTCAACAATATGAATTTCCCATTTCTTTGAATGTGAACAAATTTTCTTTTTTTTTTTTAACCAGGAATTGAACTCAGGCCCTTGCGCTTGCCATGCGAGTGCTTATTCTACTGAGTTATCTCCCCAGTCCTCTAAACTTTCTAATGTATTTAACAGTCCCGGGCACCCCATGTAATCAGGCTGAGGTGGGATTCCCTGAATTTACATCCTGCTTTGGCTTCTTATCCTCCTCTGCTTTGCTTCTTCCAGTTTTCTGGCCAAAACCCTATATAAATTTCCCTCTTCTCAGGTTCAGGAAGCCCAACCTAAGCCAGGTCCTTACTGTAATTGACAACCTGTAAGTATTTAATAAATGTGAGTCTTCATTATATCTGTCATTAGTAGCCTATATGAATTAAATAACACCTTAAAATGAATGTAAGTCGTGGTCACTTCTAAATATATTTTAAAAATAGTTGCACATGTGCAAGGCACTGTATTCAGCCTACGACTTACTAGACAGTCTGAAAACACTACGACAATCCTAGTGTTCTTCATGACCCACATTTGGGGAATACAGCTTTACAACTTTAAAACAAGTCCTTTATTTCACTTAAAATGACACCAAGAACTGAAATATCTGTGTGTACAGTCCCAGGTCCAGGGCTTGTGAGTGGTGAGAAGAATTTAGAATCCAGGTCTTCTGTCTATTTCAGGATTATTATAACTGTACCTTTTGGACCCTCGCAAGTCAGGTTTTAGATACCACACACCAGTCCCAAACCCTTCCCAGACTGTTGCCATTAACACTCTGCCAATAGTCACTGAAGGCTTCACACGCACAGCTTGTAGGCCAGATATTGTAGAGAAAAGCAAGGTGTACAGAAGCTCCCTGCCTGTTGAAAGTTTATCACTGAGTCTGATAGAAAAGCCGAATGCACCACAAACACCCAAATATACTTTCAAAGCATCAGAAGTTGAGACTACTACATATATGAAATGAAGCTGGAAATGAAAAGAATTTTTTTTTTAAATTTTATTTATTTATTTATTTGTTTGCTTGTTGCTTTATTTATTCATTTTGTGGCTGGCTCAGCCTGCCCTGGTGGTGGCGCTGGCGCAGCATGTGGTGCCGGGGATCGAACTGCAGTCCCCGCAGTTGCCTGAGCCCTCCTAAGCAGGCGCTTTAGACCACTGAACCATCTCGCCGGCCCCAATGAAAAGAATCTTGGAAGACATTGCCCAGTGGTTTTTATACAGTGGACTGCCAAACTGCATGGGAGTGACTTCCTGGACCACCTGCAAATTGTGAAAAACTGCAAATTTCAGACATAGCCAGGAAAATGCCTACCAATGCCTATTACAGTCTAAACCTTACATATGCTACATCTCTTATAGTTACATAATTTAATGTGATACTTTATTAATAAAGGCTTAGAAGGTGCATAGAACTTTAGTAGCATCTTAGGAATCTAAGAAGAACACACCCTCGAACACTCTCCATTTGCGATTTCCTGAAATCACAGGTCTTTCCCCAAATAATTATTAGTTAGGTTCTAAGGAACACTCCCCAAATGACTGAGGCCTCGAACTCTGAAACATATATTTTAAGTAGGACATTAGAATCTTTGGCTCAAAGTCTTATCTCAAAATTCAAATCATAGAACAGGTAAAAGCAAAGATGCTCAAAATAAGAAGGGAGAAAACTGCAGCACCACACCCCAATTTCCTTCCTCTCCCACACCCCCCTCAACCAAGCCAATGCTCCCTTTCTTTACATCAGAGAAAATTTGCAGTCCCGCAGCCAGTTCACCAACTCCTTCTCTGAGCTATTCCTCCAGGAATAGAGCCATTCCTTCAGGGGTCTAGAATATGGGAGATGTAGAGGGTGCAAGGAAAGCTTCAAACATTCAATTTCAAGTTCAAAGAATCCTTACACTCATTATTGTTCTCCAACCTGAAAGTTTTCTTATTCAAGAGTGTACAGAATGAGGTGAATCTGCAGAAGAACAGTCCCCAGAAGGGTCTTCCCCATCTTGGAGGGTGGTAGTGGCAGTGCTGTAGCTCCTCAGTGCAGTCTAACACAGAGGTGCATTGGGTTACCAAGCACTCCAGGGCTGTCTAGGAATTTGCACACCTACAAATACAAAGTCTAGAAGACAAATCCCTTGTTGCTGGGCACTTCCGGGGACATTTTCCCCCTGCAGGGCAGCTTTCAGGGTCTTTCTGCCCAGCTCTGTAAAACACCACTCTTGTGAGAATTGCTGTTCTGTGGGTCTCCTGGACCTGCAGGTGAGGAGCAGGCAAGAAGGAGCTAAGCAAGGCAGGATCCGTAGCTTCATAGCTTCGTAGCTTCTCTTTGAGCTCGCTCATCCCCTGTGGCCTTGTCACCGGCTTTGTAATCACAACGGTAGCCCAGAAATGAATGGGAGAACAATGCGGGAGTGGCCCTGGGCCAAGGGAAGGCCTGTGAGGACCCCAGAGCCCCTCCTTTCCAGCCCCTTTTGACGCAGCATTTACATCCTAAAGCTCATGGTTCCCAGAGGGCATTCGTGTCGTTTTGCTCAAAAGCAATGGGGAAGTTGAACATTAAAGAAGTTGGTTTTCCATTGAGCTTCTCAGAGCCTTTCAAATCTAATGAATGTGGGAGACCACCACACTGGTCTCTCCTGAAAAACAACACCTTGGCCACAGCCTGCTGCTGACCTCTCCTTGACAATGTTTACCTGGCTATATTGAAACAAATGTTCCTGGCACCAAAGGGGTTGGCCTTGCATATATCAAAACTATCTGTGCATTGCTAGTTGGAGGCCTCTGTGCCTGGTATGGCTACTAATTTTTTTTTTCCCTAAGTACTCTGCAGAGACCCCCACCCACCTTCCTGATTGACACCAATAAAATCTTTCAGACACCAGATATTTTGTTCCAGAGAGAACACTGAGCCAAAAGACTTTCAACAGCAGAATATTTTCTTTTTCTCTTTCCACCCGGGTGCCCTATTGCTAGTTGGGCTAGACTAATGTCCTCAGCAGGGGTTTTGGTAAACCGGAGCTACAAAGGCCCCAGTGCATTTTCCTAGCATGGCTTGTTCCTGCAAGCCTTTCCCCCAGCAGCATCTCCCATAGCTAGTAAAATACAATTTTGTGAGTTCTTGAAATGTGCTCCATGGATTTACTT
>PVKN010006435.1:16414-28625 GCA_004027915.1 Capromys pilorides
GGAAGGAAGGAAGGAAGGAAGGAAGGAAGGAAGGAAGGGAAGGAGAGAGGGAGGGAGAAGAAAGAAAGTGGAGGGGAGGGGATAGAAAAGAAAGACAGGAGGGAAGAAGAAGAAAGGGAAGGGAAAAGATGCTTCCCAACAATATTTAGACTTTATTTGCCTCTCTCTTACTCTGCTGACATTTTCACTGCACAGAAATAACAGCAATAACCATGCTGGAGCTCCAGCCAGACAAGGCGAGGCGCTGAGCTACTCTGTTGCTCTTTAGGTTCTTTCTTGCCCTACTTAGGCAAGGAAAAGGAAACCAGTGTTACTCTAGGATGGCCTCAGTGATGCAGTAAAAAATATTGATCTCATTAAATTAGGACGTTTTAATATATATAAATATATATTGTATATATTATATATTATTATGTATAATATAATATATAATATAATATATATATTTTTAATATATATATTAAAACCAGGGCCTCCACACTGAGCTATATCTATCCCCAGCCAGCTCTTTTTTTTTTTTTAATTTTGAGACAGAGTCTTGCTAAGTCACTAAGTTGCCCAATCTGGGTTCAGAACTGCAGTGCTGTATCAGCCCCCAGTGTCCTGGGCTCACAGGTTCATGGCCTGTGTGTGTGTGTGTGTGTGTGTGTGTGTGTGTGTGTGTGCGCGCGCATGTGTGTGTGTATGAGTGTGTGAAGCGTATTTGCCTCTGGTACAACTGTTAGAGCTATGAGAAAACCGACCTCTTTTTTAATGAAACGCACTCAGGTGGCTGACACACACAGTGGGCATTCAGGCGTGGGTATGTGTCAGAGTGTTTCTGGAAAATGAGTGAAATGAACCTTTGTCTATAAGGAAAACAACTGACAACATTTGATGCCAAGTACAAAATTTAAGCTTCCAAACAAAAATTAGAATTTTAGAATGCTTGTGTGCACCACCATGAGTTTGACACCATAAAGATTCTTAATGTGTTCGGATGTTAATAAATGTGATATTTTCATATTATATGGAAGGAAATGCATCAGCATCTGGAAGAGCTGTATAACTCAGCCAACTAATGTTTTCAAAATAATTAATGCATCATTGTACTAAATCTTGCATGGGCATAAAAACCATTCAAACTGCAAGTTAGACCAGTAAATTTTAATGCTGCAGTATATGAAATTTTCATCCTATGGTTTCAGATTTTACATTCAACCTTCTAGAAATTACCACTTGTCAAGATTTGTTTGGGTATCAAAGAAGAATATTTATAAATACCTAAAAAGGCTATTAAAATACCTTTCTGGTTTCTCACTACCTCCCCACGTGAGGCTGTATTTTCTTCATGTGCTTCAACCTAAGCAGCTTTACGGGAATCAAATGAGGAAGCAGAGAAGAGAACCCAGCTGCTTCTATTAAGTCAAATATTAAAGACACTCATTAAAGTTTTAAAAAAACCGCTCCTTAACTTTCACTATTTTTCTAATTTTTGTTTGTTTGTTTCGTTTTATTTTGGAAAGTACAAATACTCTTCCAATTAAAAGAAAATAACTTGTGGCTGGGAGATAGCCCAGTGGTCTAAGTGCTTGCCTGGCAAGCTCAAGGATCTAAGTTTGATCCCTGGTACTGCATGCCATGCTGGCCCCAAAACCCGGCGTGGTGGCTCATGTAATCCCAGCACTGTGGAGGCTGAGACAGGAGGATCACTATGAGTGCAAGCTACACAGAGAGACTCTGTATCCACTAAATTAATTAATTAATTTTTAGAAAGAAAATAATGTTATAATGATTTTACAGATGTTATTTTTAAATGAATTAAAAAGTAAATGTTTTAAAGGTTTCTTACTTTAATTCTTATATCAAGAATTAGCAAGGTTTCTACATAGGACAGCTAACAAATAGTACAAGCTTCACAGGCTACACAGACTCCAATATAACTTCTCAGTTCTGCATGGTACCTGAAAACAGCCACAGACAATATGTAAATGAATGAGGAGTGGCTTGTCCTGATAACACTTTCTTTTTTTTTTTTTTTTAAGTGGTAGGCCAAAGCTCAAATTTAGCTTTGGGACAGAGTTTTCTGACCCCTGTCTTTATGGTTCATATCAGTAGATATAGCCACTTTAAACAAAAGTTCTTTGTAGTCCTCCATAATTTGTTAGTGTAAAGACACATTATGATAAAAAAAATTCAAAAACACTATTCTAGGGTGACCACCCACTCGGGACCCCCCCTCATATCCCTCTCTCAAATAGGAGCTTCCTTTCCTCTAATAAATATATTCTGCTCAAAAAAAGAAAAAAAAAAAAACATTATTCTACCACAAGTACAAGCATCTTACATATTTGAAGAAAACTTCAGACTAAGACATGCCAGGTGCAGGACACTGGGCTGGGATCCACCACTTAGGAGACACTGCTCGCTCTGAACTCCTGCGCAGCAGGTCCTACTGACTCTGATGGGACTTGGCATCCATTTATTCTAGAAAAGGGCTCATGGGAGGCCCCTGTGCTTGACACCATTGCCCTGAGCCCAAAAGAAATCCACAGGGTTCTCTTCTTTTCTAAGATAAAAGTCAGGGACTGGGTATGGTGGCGAGTGCCTGTAATCCCAGTGCTTGGGAGGCTGAAAACAGGAGAATCACTATGAGTCCAATCTGTGTAGTGAGACCCTGTAGACCCTGTCCTAAATACATACATACATGCATGCATGCATGCATGCATGCATACATACGTACAAAAATAAGACAAAAGTCAGGAGCTGCCAAAGCTCACCAGCCTAACATGACTTTCACACAGTCCTTGGAAGACAGGAAGCTCTCCTATGCTGAGCCTGCATGGAGGTGGTGGTACCAGGTTAAATCGTACTCAAATAAAATATTCCAAACCTAGAGCTCACCCAGGTGACAACACATTACTTGAAGCACGCCAGCTAGAGAAGGGTCATTAGGTTTAGCAAAAGGTTGGCTCTCAGTCCTGGGCTTTAATGGTAATATTTTAATTCAGGAACTGAGTCACACCTACAAATCCTATGACAAATGATGCCTTATTAACTCCAGAGGGTGCCAGCTCATTTCCTGGGTTCCAAGCCAGCCTGACATAATAGAGTCCTTTCAACAAGCCACCAGAAAAAGTTGGAATAATAGCCAAAATATTTCAAGAAATGAGCACTTCTTAAATGTGAATAAGTTTTGTGTCAATCAGCCATAATGGGATAAAAGCCTATCATTAGGGACCCGTAGGCAAACTCAGAACAACCACCACCACCCTGGTGACTGCTGGACATTTTTCTTGCTTGTCTTTTTCCTTCTAGAAATGTTTCATATGACAAGCCAAGTTTTCTGGTGCCTTTCACACCAGCAGCTTTCCCGCCTGACAGTCTTCTGGGTATTTTTATTTCACTCCGTTGGTGATTTTATTGGATCACCATATCAAGTTGTGAGGTTTTGCAAACATAAAAAATGTCAATGCAAACACAGATCTAGCCAGAAGAGCAGCGCCCTCTCTGCCAATAGTATTACCACACCTACACACACACACACACACACACACACACACATACACACTCATGTACACGCACACACATGCACACACACCTGCCATTCCTTCATTACAAAAGTTATGCAGTTGGGATCTTTTTTCAAAAACCTGCTTTAGTCTTCTGGAGGTGCAAGACATGCAAGACCCAATGTCATCCTTATTTATTTAGAAGTTCCTCAAAAGAACAAAACAAAATGCATACATGAAAAAGGAAAAGATAATTCAGCTCTTAAAAGGGGCCAGCTCAGATGGCCTCAGTCTGCTGTCCTCTAGAGCAGCACATCAAGGATGTGGTACCAACTCTAGTCTGAAGAAAGAATGGGCTTCAGGGCTGCTCCAGATCTAAGGAAGAGGGGACTGAGACAACTCAATGGCCTCACCGGTGTTCTGAACAGAGCAGAACAATAGAGCTCCTCCAAAATTTGAGTATGTAGGTTCAGGCAATAACATTCAAGAGTCCTGAGCTCTAGCTCATCAAGAAAAACCCCAAGGGCTGTGTCACCAGGAGTGCCACATCCCCCAAGGTTCAAGGCCAAAGGGAGGTATTTAGATCCTGCCCTTTCAGGAAATCCAAGAACCATCCTGCTGACATGAGGAACAGAATCACCCAGGCTGTACACGAATCTACTTGAATGCTTGTTATCTTGGAAAGCCAGGGCAGATTTGGTCTTTTTTAACCTATTTCCTTACTCACAAAATGGGATAATAATAGCACTGCATTAATCTTCCTAGGATGGCACTCAAAAAATACCATGAACTAGATGACTTAAGCAACAGGAAGTTGTTTCCCGTAATTCCAGTGGCAGGAAGCCGGAGATCAGAACGGTCATCATGGTCATGTTGTGAGCACCGCTGTCTTCTGGGCTTTCAAGTGGTTCCTTCTCATTGTGTCCTTATCTTGGAATGAGGAAGAAAGCTAGAGGGAGACTGAGAGAAAGGCTCTGATCTCTACCTCTTCTGATAAATATAGTAATCCCCTCCCAGGAGTGCCCAACCATGAGACTTCATCTAAATTTAATTACCTTGCCCAAGCTGCATTTCCAAACACCATCATATTGAGGACAAAGGCTTCAACATGTGAGTTTAGAAAGATAAATAATATCCATGGCAAGTACCTACCACAAAGAGCTGTGGGACTGAATAAAATGGGTAAATAGAGGGCTTATTTTGCACCATGCCTGGCATACCACGGAATGCACTGAAGGTGGCCGCCATCCTATCCATGTTTGTTTTAGGAAATGGGTAGAGTGAACAGCTCTACCGGTCAGCTCCATTGCTCACCCAGGTCTGTGTGTGGGCAGCAAGTTTTGATGCCATCTCCAACAGGGTCATTTGTTGCCTTTTACAGGCAAGCAGTGTACCAGGGCCCTCACCACAGTGTCTGTGCCCCAGGTACTACTCAGAGGCCCGAGTTCCCAAGACAGGAAGATTTCCTTCAGGAACTGATGTCAGGGTTTCCTTAGCAACCAGATAGCAAGCCCCTCTGGGTATAAGAACCCCACCAGGAGCATTCCCACTTAGACCTCCCCCTAACATGAGTCCGTAGTTCTCTCATTGGAACGTGAACCAGACTCACATGGAGGGCTTGAAACCACAGATTTCTGGATCTACTGCTAGCTTTTAATTCTGGGCTTGGACTTGTATATTTGGATGTCAAGAAAATTTGCAAGGTATGGTGACACTGCTGGCTTAACTACCAAGCTTTCCAAAGCACTGAGGCAGTCAGTGAAGTGGAGCATGCAGCCGTTTATTCATTGTGACTGTCCAATAATTTCACACGAGATTGAAGTTGCAGGTAATACCTATGTCTTCCCAGGATTTCAAGTTGAAGGTAAAATCAGCTGCTGCAAGTTTCAGTGCCACAAGAGGTGAAACCTCTTTGAAAAGTGCAAGTGACATCTCCTTATATTTTAGGTGAGTAGAAATACAGCTCAGGTAGTTTTTCAAGATGCTCCTTGCATGGAAAGGGGCTGTCAAGCCTGCTAGAACTAGGGAGCAGGTAGGCAGGGGTTATAAGCCACCTACCAGGTGGTAGTTGATCCCTTTCGCTATCATTTTCCCAGACGTTAGACAACCTTATCTCTGACACCTGGTGTGAAAACAAAGTTTGTCAAACACTTGTCCCATTCCCACCCTTATGTGGCCCTCGGAAATAATTTAACTCTTTTTTGTGCAAAGAGTTCCTAGCTTCCTGCTTGCACTCGAGATTGAGCTTCTCACTGCGCTGAACTGAAAGCACAGCAAGTGAAAAACTGGAGCCAATCTCCAGGGACTTCCTGATAAGAGTCGTTGTTGTCCTGCCAGACATCTGTCCTCCTTACTACCCAACTCTGCCCTGAGATGTTAGTTTATTTGACCCTTTTCGGGTCATTACTATTTACTTGAAGGACACCAGGCTGTGGCCAGGTAAATCTAGACACTGTAAAACACTTTACTCTTTATTTCTTAGTTATAGCAGAATAGAGCTATTGTCATTGTCCCTGGCATATATGACAGCAGTTTGCTACTTTCCCTTCCCAAGATCTGAACCCATAGCCTTTAGGGTAAAGGTAGAATTAAAGTCTAGCTGATGCCTTCTGCTTTCATGGCTCCAGCCGGGATCCAGTTCTTTCTGCAGTCCTTGAGAGTTTAGCACTGCATCCACCTTGCCATCTATGAAATGCAGCAGTAACTTTGCAAGCGACTTCAGAACATCACCCCACTGCACCTTAACCAAAGGTGTTAGCTTCTCAAAAACTAGTGGTTATGATCAATGAACCCTCACTGCCACACAAGAAATTTTATAAAATGTGCCTGTTCTCTTTCTTTATTTGGAAAGGATTGCATCAATGCAAGAGGGGAGCTTCAAAGACTATTCTGGGTGCCATTTTCAGTCTTCCTTTTCCTTTTTTTGTGGGTGATTGGAAAGCCTTCTGGTACCCTAAATAAGCTTTCTACATGAGACCCTCAATCCACAGATCTGCCTCAGGGGTATTCAATTGGGGGAACCTTTGCCCTTACCACACTGTAAACCATCTCCCCAGTACTGGAAGCATCAAGGTAAAAGAGGAAAGACAAAGATCCTTCACGTCTGCCTTTAAGTCCCTGTCCACAAACTTGAAGACTTATAAAACACACCACCCAAGTTTCAGTTTAAAAAAAAAAAAAAAACACTATCAGAAAAGTAAGTCAAAGACAAGACAGTTAGAAGGAAATTACCTGCTTTCAGATAATACTGAGCATCAAAGCTCACCCAGTCCATTCAGTAAGACCTCACTGTCTCCAAAGTCTGGAGTTTGTGGATGCATGCATAATGTGACGGAAATTAGTCCTTACAGCAAGCAAATCCTGTTTACTTCTGTCCTAGTTATTTTTCTCTCATTCCTGGGACAAATGCCGGACATGCAAGCTTAGGAGAGGAAACGTTTATTTAGCTCACAGTTACTGGAGGTTTCATAATTTAAAGCAGCTTGAATTACATAGCAAGACCTCAAGACTCCATGCCACCACGTCCAGAATAATTCACTCCATACCTCCTAGAGACCACCACCTGGGGGAGGGGGAAACTTCTGACAACGTGCGCTGTCAGTTTGACAGTTTGTGCCTGTCTTGGCCCCGCCTCTCCAGCCATGCGCTTAACAGCCCCATGATTTACATGAGGCTTTTGGGGGACAACTAAATACATACCATAATATTCTGCCCCTGGACCAATAAAGTCTCATGAACATCCCTTCCTGCAGAAGATTTTAGTCCATCTCTAAGAGTTGCCAAAATCCCAACGGTTTCAACATTACTGAAAATTCCAAGTCCCAAGTTTCCTCCAAAATCCAAGGCAAGCTTGCAACTGTGAATCCCTATACAAATGAAAAATTAAATACATCCAACATTCAAAGGCATAAGATAAATATTGCCGTTCCAAAATGTATACACAGGAGGATACAAATCACTGGGGTCAAAACAAGTCCAAAATCCAGCAAGGAAACATTAAGTCCAATAGTTCCACTTGGAACATCCAAAGCAATGTGCAGCAAATTGTGAGCTCCATGTGGCTCCACCCTTAGGGCACTTCTGGTGGGGTGTAGCTCCCGTGGCTTCTCTCTTAGGCTGGTTTTGCTCCCTCTTTGCAGTTTTCCTTAGATGATCCATGTTCCCGGCTTTTCCAAACAACTGAAGTTTCCACAGAGTAAGCTTCTCACTCAAAGCTTCACACACTGCCCTCCCCTGGGCACACAGCCTGGCCTCCCAGACCTTCTCCTGGAATCAAGGTGGAAGCCTTCTTAACCTCACAGCTCCTGCATTCTGAATGCACTTAAAACCAGTGCCACGTGGATGAAGCCAAGGTCTGCTGCCATCTGGAGCAGTAGCCAGGCTTCCTTCTCTCCTAGCTGTAGGGGTCGAGTGCCTGAGTTACTGAACACTCTGACCCAGATCCCGAGAAACAAATTCTCTATGCCCACGCCATTCTGTAATCTGGTGTGGCCACTGCCTCCATTCTGGAACATCAAGCTCTATGGCTTTCTTCTTAAGACAAAGTCCCTCACCCTTGTGATTCTGAGGTTGAAAGGGTGAAAACCTGCCACCTCCTGTGATCCCCTCAGGACTTCTTTTCTATTCTCTTGTTCCTCCTGGACAATGGAGATCTCAGCTCTATTTTTGCAGTCCACAGCCTTCCTGGTGCTTTCTTTCTGGCCAAACTCACAATATTTTAAATCATTCTGATGGGCTCTTCGCCCTTCATTCTTAACATATATTTGCCTAAGTGCCCCCAACGATAACCATGCCACTGTCCCAATATTTGAGTGCTTTGATATTTTCTTTGACACATTAATTAGTCCTTCATGTTCAATTTTAGTCTCAGGCAGTCTCTGGACACAGGCAAAATTCAGTCAAGCTTTCTGCCAATCCAAAACACAAATGATCTGGAGTCAGCAACCAATGCAGTCCTTCTAGCAGCAGAAACCTCACCAGCCTTATCTTTACAGTCAGACTTCCCATCAGCCTTCTGGTCTGAGCTCTGATCAGAATCTCCCCTACAGAAAGGCGGAATGCTTTTACAGTTCTTCTCTTGTGGGTGACATCTCCAAACCTTTCTTATCTCTTCCCATAAGCCATTCCCAAAAGCTTGTAATTCACATGGTCAGTTTTAGTCACAGCATTGACTCCATTTCTCTAGTTACAAATTCTGTCTTAGTTACTTTTGTCGCATTGCTGGGACAAATACTGAATACACAAGCTAGAGTAGAAAAGGTTTATTTAGCTCACAGTTACTGGAGGTTTCATAATTTAAATCAGCCTGAATTACATAGCAAGACCTCAAGATTCTACACTGCCATGTGCAGGATAATTTGCTCCATACCTCCTAGAGACTGTTGCCTAGGAGAAGGGGATAATCTCTCTTGGTCCTGCCCCTCAAGCTTCACCCTGGTGCTTTGGCCCTGTCCCTCAAGCCATGCACTTGACAACCCCATGATTTACATGAGGCTTTGTGGGAACAATTAGATACAAGCCATAACAACTTCTTTTACTTCATATTGCTTTTTAACATTTTATTTATATAAAACAAAATTCTCAGGAGAGATACACAGACACGACAGCTTCAAGAAATATTTAGGAGGGGCCGGCGAGATGGTTCAGTGGTCTAAAGCACCCACTTAGGAAAGCTCAGGCAACTGCAGGGACTGCAGTTCGATCCCCGGCACCACATGCTGCGCCAGCCCCCACCACCAGGGCAGGCTGAGCCAGCCACAAAATAAATTAAAAAATAAAGACACAAACAAACACAACAAGCAAACAAATAAATAAATAAAATTTAAAAAAAAAAAAAGAAATATTTAGGAGATCCAAAAAGGGCTGTCTGTCCATGAAACCACTATACAACTTCTGTATTATTCTTTCTCTAAATTTTTATAATTCTCACCTGTTAATATGTGACATTGAGATTGTTTAACTTAGTTCATTTCTGTTGTCAGCCATCAAAACATCTCAAAGGCAGCACTTATAGTTTGTGGAACTTTCAGTCCATAATGAGCTGGCTCCAAGGCAGAGTGACACAGCACAGGGGCAACAGTTTGAAGAAGCAGAACACAGCAAAGCAAGAGCAAAATAGGGGGCAGCAAGCTTCTTTTGCTCTATTATATTGTGAGCAGGCTACCCTCCCCCCAGGGCATGTGTACCACTCACACCATCTCATGCTGTCCTCCTGCACAGGATGAGGATGTTTACAAAGTGAGGAATCTGGTGCCCTGCTGAGTCGCTTAGATTACTGAACTTCTCAAGTTAAGACAAGGTATCAACCATTACAGTCTTGGTCCAAAAAAAAAGGTACTTTTATAGAATTCTAACCTCCATAAATCTGAGCTGACTTTACAGACTCTGGCTCTAGGTTTCCGGCTTTTGAACCTTGGGCTTTGGGCTCTGATCTTCCAGATGAAGCTTGTGGCTACTAAGTTGATTTTGTCTCCACAGATCTGATTTGAAAGCATATGAGTCTTACTTTCACTGAAAATGATGACTATTAAGGAATTTAGTAGTGAATAAATAGATGCCGTTTCAATTCTGCCAAATGCTTTGTAACATATCTGTTTAATACTTTTTTTAAAACTGAAATCTTTTTTTTAACTTTATTTATTTATTCATTTATTTATTTATTTATTTATGTTATGGCCAGCTCAGCCTGCCCTGATGGGGTGGGGCTGGCATAGCGTGTGGTGCCAGGGATTGAACCACGGTCCCTGCGGTTGCCTAAGCAGGCACTTTAGACTACTGAACTATCTTGCCAGCCCATATCTGTTTAATACTTAATACATGTGCCAACTAGTCTCCCAAATTATCCAAGTTCCATTCCTGCATGAGGTAGACACTGCCACAAAGCAAATAAACTGGAGCCTGAGATTATCACCACCATCACAGAGCTGCCTTTCCCATTTTAAAGCTTACTCCATGCCTCCACCTGTGTATACCAAACAGAAATGGTGGGGTTTAAGGTTTATAGTGTGGCGCTTCCTGTGAGCAGCCTGAGGTGACCTGTGAAAGTGGTTTACTACTCTCTCGACCTAGAAAACCCCACAAAATAATGCAAATCAAGTGGCTCAAATCTTCATGTTCACTGTAAGAACACATGTTAAACTGCCCAGGCCATTAAGAGTATGCATATCTGCAAGTATTTGAAGGATGTCACATGAAAAAAGCAATGTGTGCCATCCCAGCATTACAATGGTGGAGTTGGTAGGTGTGCCCAGGCTAAACAGTGGGGCTGGACACAGGGTCTGTGGCCCAAAAAGAGTGTTGAGTTTTTGCTGTACATGCTTAAAAATGCAGAGTAATGCTGAACTTTGGGTTCAAATGTAGATTCTCTGGTTATTGAACATATTCAGGTGACCAAAGTACCCAAGATGTACCACCATACTTGCAGAGCTCATGGCCAGACTAACGCATTCAGAAGCTTCCCCTGCCACATTGAGATGATCTTTACTGAAAATGAACAAATTTTTCCTAAAACAGAGGAGGAAGTTGCACAGAAGAAATAGATATCCCAGAAGAAACTGAAGAGACCAAAACTTATGGCACAGGAATAAAAAAAGCCTAAAATAAATGCAAATAAAATTAATGTTGTTGACTATTAGTAAACAAAAAATAAATAAAAATAAAAAGGTTTATAATGTGACACAAAGTCACAGTTTAGGAAAATGCCGGCCATATCTACCTATGTTTCCTATACAAAGGCCAAACATATGGTTTCTAGAAAACATCAACTTTGTTGATAAACTTTCTGTAGTTCTGTGGACAGAAGATAAAAGCCACAGAGAAAAATCAACTGGTCAAATAACTCATTGGATTAAAGTGCTTGCAAGCAGGTGCAGGGGCCAGGGGTTTGATCCTCGAGCCTGCCATGCCAGCCCCACCCCCTGAGTGTGCTGAGACAGCAACTGAGACTGGGGCCTGGTGGTGCACACCTGTAATCCCAGCTCTTGGGAGGCTGTAAACAGGCAGATCACTACAAGTCCAATCTAGTAGTGACACCCTGAACACCCTTAGACCCTTCCCTAAAATACAGAAGAAGAAAGAAAGAAAGAAAGAAAGAAAGAAAGAAAGAAAGAAAGAAAGAAAGAAAGAAAGGAGGGAAAGAAGGAAGGAAGGAAGGAAGGAAGGAAGGAAGGAAGGAAGGAAGGAAGAAAGACAGACAGACAGACTTCTTGGGCTGGGGAGATAGCTCAGCAGTCTAAGTGCCTGCCTGGAAAACACAAGGACCCCAGTTCAATCCCTGCTATCACATACCATGCTAGCTCTGAAACCAGGCATGGTGGAGCATGCCAGGAATCCCAGTCCTGGGGAGGCTGAAACAGGAGGATCACTACAAGTCTAAGCTTCATAGTGAGACCCTATATCAAATTTAAGAAAGAAAGAAAGAAAGAAAGAAAGAAAGAAAGAAAGAAAGAAAGAAAGAAAGAAAAAGTGACTCTTGCTTTTGGTATTTTCCTCCTTTAACTTCCACGAACTATCAACGAAAACCCATAACCATGCTGTTTAGATCAAGTTAGGCATCTCTGGTTCCTGGTGATATCAACTTGGTGGTCAGACATCAATGTACAAGAGAATTCTCTTTCAGAATCAAATTTGGGGTCCCCAGACTCTGAATCAGTGGGCCCAGGAGGAAGCCCAAGCCATTTTGACAAGTGCCTTAATGTCCAAAAAAATTTTTTTTGCTTTAA
>PVKN010006436.1:0-28515 GCA_004027915.1 Capromys pilorides
GGGTGGGTGGGTGTGTGGGTGGGACTGGAGTTCGAACTCATGACCTTGCACTTGCCAGGCAGGCACTTGTGCCACGGAGCTACCTCCCCAGCCCCTGACCCAAGTGTTTTCCTTGCTCCGACTTTTTCCTCTTCTGTGAGCCTTATCCAGGGTGTCTGAGGGACCCCGGGGCTGGTGAGCCCCTTGGAACTTGAGCCTAAGGAAGGCAGTTTTGTGGCAAGATCTGAGAAGGGTCACCATGACTGAGTCTGACTAAGAGAAATCAGCCAGTGGCTGCAGAGAACAGATCCCAGCTCCGGGCCTGCACCCAGTAGTTTTGCCAGGCATCTCACTGGATGCATAATTTTATAACTCTGGGACTCCTTCCAGACAGAGAGAGCAAAACACAGTTCCCGCTGAGGCATAGCCTGTTCTGTGATGCTGGGCTACTCCACAATGATGCAGCGATTCAAGAGCTCCTGATCCCTGCTCTCAGGGTGTCAGCTCCTGATGGCAGGAGTCATGGAGGGCCATTTCTCTTTGTCCCCCCAAATCTGTCTCCTCTCACCAGCAGGAATCCAGAGAAGCCCACAAGGGGACCTCACAGACACACATTCTTCCTCCCAAGTACCCTCCAGCTGGGCAGCCCTTGGCCTTCATGGAGTACTTCAGGCAGAGATTGGAAACCACAAAAATGTTAAGCTGAGATGAAGGAACGTAATGGGCTCTAATCTGAACTGACAGCAGTATTATTAGCCGGCAAAGGGCCGCAGGAGCAGTGAGGATAGGGTGGGAGGGAAGAAGAGTGAAGAAGAGGAATGGAGGACAAAGAGACACAGAGCAGACCTGTGTAGGGCAGGACTTCCAAAGTGGAGCCGAATGAGAGGGGCTGCCAGCAATGGCTTTATGTGATCACAGTGATGGTGACAGTGACAGTAGCAGCTGATGCTTGTTTAGAGCAGATGCTACACATGGCACTTTCCAAAGCCCTTGGTTATGAAATGTCCTGTCCTGTGACACTGAGCTACTCCACAATGATGCAGAAATTCAAGAGCTCCTGATCCCTGCTCTCAGGGAGTCAACTCCTGATGGCAGGAGCCATGGAGGATGAAATGCAATGCTCTTAATGTAGGTGTTAATGCCACCATCCCCATTTTACTGCTGGTGTAAGAATTAAGGCACAGAGAGGTCCATCAATAAAGAATCCCAGGCAGCAAGGCTGGAGACTGGCTGTTCCTAGAAGCTTCCTTTAGCTCTCTAGAGGACAAAACCTTTCTTAGAAGTCAGTGGGATGCAGTTAACACTTTGAAGATAAAAGAAGGGCCAGGGCTGCATACCAGCACAAGAAGGCCTTGCCCACGAGGTTGGAAGCCTTGACCACTGTTACCAGGTTGATGCCTACCAATGCCGAGATGGATCTGTGAGTTAAAACACAAATTTCAACTGACTTCCGAGAAGGAAGAAAAGAGATGTAATCAGCAGCTCTTCCTGATGGGGAATGTGTTCATAGCCCAGAGGTCCTGATCCAAAGGGACAGGCTCCAAAGGGTGTCCTCTAAGGAAGAGACACCCTGCTACCCAGTCCTGAATTTACACATAGTCAGCTTCTGACCAGCTAGCCTGCCTGGAAATTGGATTTTCA
The DNA here is from genome assembly GCA_004027915.1 of Capromys pilorides. Taxonomy (NCBI): domain Eukaryota; kingdom Metazoa; phylum Chordata; class Mammalia; order Rodentia; family Capromyidae; genus Capromys; species Capromys pilorides. Next base: position 1,621 of record PVKN010006436.1, read on the forward strand.
GAACATCAGCATTCAAAAACTAAGACACGTACCCATCCTAATTGTAGTCAGTAGGCTTAGGAGGAGTGCGATGTAAAGATTCTCTTCCCATGTGAGGAGAAGCCAGGCAGGCAAGTACAGACATCTCGAGGCATAAGAACAGAAAGTGGCAGAGATGCCAAGTGGGTGGAAGCCTGACCATGGGCCCCTGGTCACTGAACCTTTCCGTACCTCATTTTCCCTAAAAATGGACTTATGAAATGGGAATAGTGATTGCCGGGCCTTGCTTCTGGCAATTGTGAGGACAGGAGTCCATGCAGAATGTCTGGCACTTCACTAGTGTCAGGAGCTTGGTTTATCTTGCTGTGGACACCATGCAGCCTGGGGCCTGCAGGAAGGAAGGGTCTATCCTTTTCAGGTCTGTTGGTCTATGACAGCAGATGGACCCTTAGACCCTCAGTGGTTGTTTTTAGTCCCACATTTGCCAGGGCACTGTTTAGGAGAAGCATGGGCTCCCTGAACAGGAACCCCGAACTTCACCCTTCTCTACCTCCCTATACCTAGGGTTAGTTTGGTGGAAACTGTAAGATGCTGTAGCCCAGTTGGGAGTTCCTGGTAGTGTAGGACTCCCAAAGACCAGGAGTGGAGTCAGAGGCAACATTAGGATTTCCTCTCCCTAAGCCCGCTAATGTCAGCAAAGAGAACTGAGGGATAGTAACGGCAAGGCCCATCAAACATGAAGCACATTCTACTATATGTGCAAGATGCTTTCTAGGGACGCACTCTCATTCCCCCAGCAACTCTGCAAGGTTGGTTTCATTATCCCTTGGCATGACCTCCTCCCTTCTTGTCCCCACCACACCCTATTCCCCACCGCTATTGCTGCACCCTTAATTTCCCTTTGATAAAAGTCATCAAGCTTTATCTTCATTCTGTTCTATTTAACTATTTACTTGGGAGTATAATATATCCACACAATTCAGAGTTCCAAAGCAATGACAAGGGGCACACCTACAGGTCCTCCTGCTTTCCCACCCAGGCTCCCCAGCCACCACATTTTCCTGCTCCAGGGAGCAGGTTTCCAGTTTCATCACACTGAGTGGTGATGCTTTGCCTGCCTGTCTCTGTCCTTCAGGAGCAGGGACTGTGCCTGCCTCACTAACTACTTTATTCCTAGGGCACAGCACAGTGCTGGGTGTGCTGATTGTCTGTCTATTCATGGATCCATTCACAAGACCTATTTAGAGAGGTAGCTATAAAGAAGAAAGGTGACTTGCCTGCTTGGCTGTAACTCCCATGCCATGGTCACTGGGAACTCTTATCTATTAACGACGATGTGCCCCTTCTTTGGAAATTTGACCATCCTCTGTGAACTGAATTCTGATTTCATTTTCCAAGTGTAATTTTTTAATTCTTAAAATTTTTTAATTTTATTAATATATGTTTACAGAGCATATAGTACAGTCATCTTGGGGAGTGGGTATGTATATAAACTATAGCTTGTTTCTTTTGTTAATCCCTTCCCCCTTTCTTCCCTCCTCCCTCTCTCCATTAATTCCCTTTCTGACTTTCATCCTTGTTGACATTCTTAATCTTAGCTCATGTCATGATATATACAGTTTATATTCATTAATGTCATTAGGTGCCCATATATGGCGTATCTCCTTATTCTACTTATTTCCCTTTCCCCTCTTCTTTACCCCTCACCCTTGTTTCATTGGATCCCATCCCTATTACAAGAGAACCTTGCCCTTATCCCCTCTACACACACTTTTTTTTTTTTTAACAAGGTCTCATGTAGCCTAGGCTGGTCTCAAACTCACAGCTATCCTCCTGCCTCAGTCCCCTCAGTGCCAGGTTATAGGCATATACCACCATACCTGGATCTAGGGTAATTTTTAAGTAGGAACATAAATAGTACCTTACATTAATCACAACTGAGGAAAGAGCTATAGTTCAGGAAATGGAGCATCACCTCACAAAAAGTCTCCTTGTATCTCTAGTCCTCTCGCCATTGCAACAGCACCCCAGTGACGCAGTGCTGAGGGTGCTCCTACTGATCTATGCATCCATTCCCACAGGCCTCCCTTTATTCCTGTGAAAGATGGGAAGGGTCCCCTCTGCTATGATCTTTGATATCTTCTCTAGTTTAACCATCTCCTCACTGGTGCTGCTCTACCAGCAGTGGGAATGAGACAATAGCTGGGGAAGGATTTGAATGAAATCTAATGCAAGTGCAGACAGCCAGCTGGGCCATGTCCCTAGTTCTGGTCCAGGCCAAGGGACAAGTACATAGAGCTGTGGATCCTTGGAAGAGCCAGAAGGAGAGGTGGGAACCTGTAGCTCATCCCTGGAGGAGCAGGTGGAGCTGGGGGAAGGCCCAAATGTGTTCTCTGTTGGGGGCCCAGAAGGCTGCTTTCCAGAGGGTCTTCCAGTTCCTCATGTGGAAGCTCCAGTTCAGGCTCCACACTGCCTTATTCCTGGTGGTCAGGGCAGCCAGAGGTCCTGGGAGCCGTACAAGGGAGTTGATAATGAAGGGAAGGAAAGGGAGGAGAGAAAAGGGCAGGAGCTTGGAAAATGAGGAGTCAGCATGTCCAAAAGGGATGAGGTGTCAGCTGCAGCAGGAAGCCTGCTCTAGCTGGACACTGCTGCCAAGGGCGATGAAGATGGGGAGAGAACCTGGAGAATAAGACTCGAGGGTTGATTTGTACATTTGTCTTTCTATTCATTCATCCAGAAAACAATAGATATGAGTACTGAGAAACAACAGCTAATTGAGATGTAGGCAAAAGGATAAGGAAAGGTAAAAGAGTGACCAAAGCTATTTGAGTTGCAGTATGACTATTGGCTTTGGGTCGCCATAGTCGCAGTCCACATGGATATTGCAGGAGTCAGCCAGTTTCACTGGAGATATTGGCAGCTCCTAGTACTCCCCGGCTCTGTGGCTCATCCCTTCTCAGAATTCCAAATCCCAGTCCACTTACTGCCATCACTGTGCTGAGTCCTAGCCCTGTCCTTTACTTGCTGTGTGACCTCTAGTAAGTTATCTAACCTCTCAGATCCCCAGTTTTCTCAGCAGGAAAATAGGAATGACACCAACTTACAGAATTATCATGACATCCAATCACAACAGTGCATGAGAAGGGACTTTGCCAAGTGCCTGGCACCTGTGTTTCATGTGCTCAAAGCAACTTCTGCTGCTATTGCCAATAGCAGCAGCCGCAAGTTCTTTTACCAAACCTCAGGCCTCTATTCAAGCTAGAGAAAACAGAGGTGGTTCCCATCATTCCCCAACCCTGGCCTCCGGCCCTTAGGGAAACATGAGAAGCAGAGTTTGAGGAGCTCATGTGTGCCCCCACACCCCTTAATCCTTCCTGAACTTGGGGTGGGGGCGGTGCCACTGCCACACCTGCACACCCTGACATCTTCTGCCTCTGGGCAGAGAAAGCAATTTCAGAAATGACATGTTGCCAACAAGCAGAAATCAGTTTGTGAATTAAAATGTGTCCGTGTCAGGTGACCCCAGGCATGGGGGCTGGCACATGAAGACAGCTGAGATTAGAGGCTGTCAGTTGCAGGAGGGGCCAGGCAGGAAAGAGTGGTGGCTGGGACTACCTCTGCTCCCCAGGCTTTGGCCACCCTGGACTTGTTCCAGCAGGGAGGGGCAGGAATTCAGACCATGGGTCAGGTCTGCCATTTCTCCGACTGGCCTCCTTCACCCAACTTGCCGCCCTCCGTGTGGGGCTGGTGGGGGGTCCAGCATGGCTCCCCTGAGTGGCTCTAGCATAAACACACTAATGGACCTGAGAGAGCTAGGTAGGAATGCGGGCCCCATTGCCCCTGGGGACTGGGGATGGGAGTGGGGCAACAAGACACCCAAGACACAGCCAGCCCTTGCTCGACAGGTATGCAGGAGAGAAGGGAGAGGCCAGGGGTGAGAGAAGGAGGAAGGTGAACCTCAGGATGAAGGAGTGCCCCAGCCCTGCTGAATTCTGGCTCCTCTCTGGCTCCCTGCTTGAGTCCCCAGGCTTTACAAGGCCCTGCTCTTCCCTCCCAGGGAAGAAACAGAAAGAGCCGTTGGATCTACAATCTAGTTATTTTCTGGGGCCTGGACTGAACACAGAACTACTCTGGGTTCTGTTTCATGAAATGGAGATCATGGCTGTATGCACCCATGGAGCTGCCACCCTGAAAATTAATAAAGAAATACCCTTACCTAGGAATTCCCCAGGAATTTCACTCACAGAGTGACATCTCTGGGTGCTGAGTTCCTATATTCCATGATGTCTTCTCTTGTCCGTGACCTCTCTGAAGGCCAGCCTAGGTCTCACTGCCATGCCACCCCAGCACTCTGGCATACGGCCAACACACTTCAGGTGATCCATTATGTGGCTGCATGAGTAGTTACATGAGTTGGTATAAACTAAGGATGGAGAGTTAAAGGGAAGGACCCTACCTGCCTTCCCCTGTATGAGTGTCCCCACAATGTTTTGAGATCTTGCTCTGGCCTTTTACAGTCCTTCCCTAGAGCCAGGCCTGGCAGGCTGTGCTGGGTGTTGAGCTGGCAGCCATCTTACCCACCTGAAAATTGGGTACATGGGGAGATTATTGTATATGTCTTCAGGTGTCTGAGGTACAGAAGAATTGACATTAAGGCCATCTCAGTACCTCTAGGACTTTGGGTCACCATAGTCATACTCCATAGAGCCTAGAACAAGGCCAGGAGGGTGAGGTCCTCAGAGGTGGTGAGGAAAGAGGTGGGCTTGAGGTGGTGGAGAACAAGTCCGACTCATGATTTTTAAGAGAGGAAATCTCTCCTTCCTCCAATGTTTTCCCCACATGCCCAGGAATCCCACTGGGAGAAAACCATCTACTCTACCCTTGCTAAGAGCAAAACCATCAGAGAAGCACACTAGCACTTGAAGAAAATTCCAGAGGTCCATGGGCAAGGAATGAGAGAGGCCCAAGCTTGAGTCCTGGCTCTGTCACTCACTCAGCAAGAATTTTATGTGTTTTTGTTGTTGTTGTTGTTTGTTTGTTTTTTGTCTTTTTGAGACAGGGTCTCACTATGCAGTTCAGGCTGGCCTTGAGCTCACTTTTGTAGCCCAGGCTGGTCTCGACCTCACATCAATCTTTCTGCCGAAGCCTCCCAAGTGTTGGAATTATAGGTGTGCACCACCATGCCAGGCTCAGCAAGTGTTTTAAGCTCCTTGAATCTCAGTTTCTTTGTCTTTGAAAATGGTAGTTATAATTCTTGCTCTGCAGAGTGTTTGTGAAGATAAAATAGAATTCTGCAGAGATATGAAAGAAAAGAAAACTCATCTCCATAGAAGAAATTAGTAAAGAGAAGAGATGATGAAACTGGAGAATCAGCACTTTGGACGGACTTAGGCAAGGGTCACCAGCAGATGCTGCAACTATCGGATTTACCCAACTGGATATTCCCACAGTGTCACAGCACCACCCAGGGGATGAGTTATGGGTCACAAAGGGAAAAGGGTGACTTTTCAATGGGACAGTCTGGCAGAAGCCACTTTAACCAATGACATCCAAGATCACCAATGAGAGGATAAAGTGACATTCAGTGGTTCCTGGTCATATGCATGGATGAGGATACTCAGGCAGCTTCTTGAAATTTTAGGAAGTAATCAGACGAGCCTCAGTTGAAAGATGTTCTATAAGACATCTGCTGCAAACTCTCTCAACCACCAATATCATGGAAGTAAAGAGAGTTTACTTTGACTACATCAGAGACATGACACCTGAATGTAATACTTGATCCTTGCATGGATCCTGGACCACAGGGGTGAGGGGTGAGGTTGGGGGTGGGATGGGGTGGGGTAATACCATAAAGGACAATAAAAAAATTTTTTTTTGAAACGGCATCATTATGTAGTTTAGGCTGGCCTCTTAACTCGTAGTGATTCTCCTGCCTCAGCCTCTCTCAGGTGCTGGGATTACACCATGCCCAGGTCATAAAATACATTTTTAGGGCAGGCAGATTGGGGAAGTATGAAGATGGATGGTATTGCAGATATTGCATCAGTGTTAAAACTCCAGGATGTTCTTGTTTTTAGGAGATCTGTGATAAATACTGAATTACCAATGTCTGCAAAGTTCTCATAAGTGGCTCAACAAAATAAATATGGAGAGAGATACTGTGTGTGCAAATATGGCTTAATGCTTTCCAGTGGGGCATACCATGGGTAGAAAACAATCTAGGGGTTGTCTCAACAAGCCCTGAATCCCCAGGAAGAGTGGCAGCTCAAGCAGCTGAACGTGGAGAGGCCGGAGGGCCTTTTTGAGAACCAGTTTATAGGCAGGAGCAGGAAAGCTCAAACGGGAGGTACAGGCTGAAGGTAGACAGGATAAGGGAGGAAGAATACTTGGGCCTGCTTGCTGGCAGCGTGGCCTTTAGTTCTTTACCTAATCATCTCACACCACAGCCTCCCCATCTGTGAAAAGGGAAGAGGATGCACCACAGGTGAGGCTCAAGGGGGAAGGCAAATGAGAAATCCCTTGGTAAGGTGGAGGCTGCCACCACCTAGGAAGTTGAGTGTCACCACTCAGAACCAGCTGCAGTCCAGGTCCAGGGATGCTGGGACCCAGAAACATGTTAGGACTGGGATGAAGTGGGAAAAGAAAGTACCCCAGGGCTGTTTCCCTCCCTAGGTAAGTACTGTGGCCTCCAGCAGAGCTACAGAGCTGGGGATAGAGCAACTATGGACTGAGAACTAAGCACTGTCTGATATCCTTTTTCAGAAGAGTCCCTTGCCCCCAGATTCCCAGAAGCTAAGGCTTCTCAGAATATGCTGGGAAAACAGTGTGGCAGCAGAAGGGACCTGGAGGTTGACATGGAAATGACCTGAACAGTTGTATGTCATATACCTTGTTTCTCCTGTTAGACCCCCCCGTCTCTGAAGGCTTCTGCTTTGCCTCATCCTACCTTCACGCATCCCACATTACTACCGGTCACAGGGTAAGGGCTCTAGAAATACTTGTCTGTTTGTTTGTTTGTTTTGGCGGGACCGGAATTCGAACTCATGACCTTGCACTTCCCAGGCAGGCACTTGTGCCATGGAGCTATCTCCCCAGCCCCTAGAAATACTTGTCAATTCCAGGTGAAACCCAGCTTCCAATCTGCTCTTGTGTGCCACCTGAGATAGACTGCATCCTTTCTCTAGGCCTCTAGTTACCCAGAATCTACAGAGTGAAGTAACCACTCCCTGCCTTCCTTGCACCTGGGGATACACAGAAATGTAGAGAGGAAAAAACTCACACTTTGAAATCCAGGAGATCTGTGTTTCAGTCCTGATGCATCTGCTTGCTAGTGGTAATTAGGAGCCTTCCTATCTTTCCTTAGCTATTCTAGGTGGCATTGTCCATCATGCAGGGTCATTGCAATAAATCAACACATTTGTAAAATAACTGGCATGTAGTTTTTATTGGTTAACTGTCTTTCCACCACCAGGATGTCAGCCCCACTTGGTCTTATACATTACTGTACCCCAGCACCCATGAGTGTGCCTGGTACTCAATAGGAACGTCATAAATAGTCATGGATGGATGTAGCTGGCACTTAACAAATGGTAACTATCTTTGTAATTCTAAAGTGTGCTGGAACAAAGAGCAATGCAAGTTCATGGTTTTGGGGGATGGACACTTTGTAAAGCAAGAAATAAACTTCAGGATTAGCATGGGTCTGTCTGTTGAGCTGTCTACCATGCAATAGAAAAGTCCAGGGCACCTAGGGTTAACTAGAGCAGGAGGCAGACTCTGCCCATGACAGTCCTGCAAAAACATTCACGAGTGTGGAGGGCAGAGGCAGGGGTATTTGGTAAATTGGAGATACACACACACACACACACACACACACACACACACACACACCCCACACCCCATGTCATGAATCCTGTCCCTTGTACTGGCTTACTGCAGTCAGGTGGGAATGAAGACCCAGTGTATCGATGGGGTTGATTTTTCAAGGGGGGGAAAACCAACAGAAATCCAGTGGGTAACAATATATTTTAAAAAGGAAACTTTCAAATACAAGCAAATAAAACTCCTCTGGAGGGGGTCCAGTGATGCAGCCCAGCTTTCTTGGGCAATGTGACAGAGGAATCCCCTGGAATGACTTCTAAGAGTTCTCTCCAGGCCTCTCAGGTACTTCTAGTCCCAGAAACATGGGACTCCATTTGGAAGTACTGGCATGCCATCCGATTCAAAAGAAAGGAATCACACAATGAGGAAAGAGGCCGCTTTCTGGAGGTTCTCGGCTTGGGCTAATATTTAGGCTTTGGCTCCCAGGCTCAAGATAAGTCAACTCCCTCAATGCCAGCTCTGTGTAGACAGTCAGTAAATATTCACAGAACAACTGCCTGCTGTGTGACTTTGAGCTCAGACCTCCATCTCTGGGCCTCATCTCAAAGATAGATAGAGTAATGTAGCCCCAACCACCTCCCAAGAATAATGGAGAAATCAAGCGATTAAAGAGATAAAAATATTTTCTAAAAAGAGAAAGTGCTTTACAAATGCCAGGTGTAGTCACTCATATTTTCATTATTATTATGAGCAAAATATTTTTGCCAGAGCTAAAGAAGTGGGCCAGTGATCCAGAGGAACAGACTACAAAGACTTCAAGAGGATCCAGATCAAGCCAGCAGGGCACATCTCAAAGGAGACACATGCCCACCAGTTCCGAGATGGATCATGGAATGCTGAGCTAATGCCACCTCTTCCAGCCACCTGGCATCTAGCTCAGGCCAGGCTGTGTTTTCCCAGACAAAAGACTTCTGGGGAAATACAAACTCCACATGTGCTGCCTGTGAAAGAGAAACAATATAAATAACATAAATACTTCCCCATATATCTTAGCTATATAAATATTCTCTTTTGTCCCAAAAACTATATATGTGAGGTAGACAAAAATACCCTGTGAGCATTTCCCTTAAAGCTGTAGAATGAGGGGTTATTGATCACTCTGGTCCCGAGGAGCCCCAGAAGTGCTAAGGTGGCATTTTAGAGGTAACAAGGAGATAAAGAGCTGGAAGCAAGAAGGAAAAAAAAAGGGAGAGAGAGGACTAGACAAAGAGGACTCCCACAAACCAAGGCTTGGTGGCTGGGATGTCAGTGTTAGTGGCCAACCATGATCATGTGCATCTCAGGCCACCTCATCCTCCTGCAACCCCAGCCCTAATAGCCATAGAGTTGGGGCACAGATTCAAGTTGCTCCCAAGCCCCTCCTCCTGCCAGCATAGACCAGAGTTGGGCCAAGACAGAAGCAGTGCTGGTGTCACAGAGGAGCAAGACGGATCCCACTGGCAAAGAACTAGTCTCCATGCAGAGAGAAGTTGAACAAAAGTAGAAAGCCAGGCTGCAGCCCCTTTTTCTCCTTCCAAGATGGGGCCCAGCTGCCAGGGTCAGCAGAATCATTCCAGCTGGGGTGTCAAGGCAGTTTGGCTTTTCATCAGTGCCTCCACCATCAAAGGTCCTTCCAGCATCCCCAGACTACTGCAGGTCACCAAAGAGAGTGCTCCTCTGGCTGTGAAGGTCTCAGGCAGGCTGCTGGGCCTCTGGCTTTCTTCCTGGAGCTGGATTTCCCAAGAGTTCTGTGCACTTGGCTGATTCTGGGTTTCCTGTTTCAGCTGAGGGTCAGCAGCCCCGGGTTCAGGGAGAAAGGAATCATACAAGAGGGCGTGGCAGACCAGCCAGGCAGCTACAAGCTTCCCGAAGGAGGTCACTTCCTCCCTGCTGGCCTTAGGCCCTGCTCTTGGGAAGCACATAGGCTCCAAAAAACTGACCCCTGCAAGAGCTTCATCCTGGTCCAGAGATGTGTGTGACTCCCTGCAAACCATCTACGTGGTTCCAATGGAGCAGGCATCTGGGTACACTTATAAATGGTTTCAATTTTTCTCTTCCTTCCACTTGGAGCCTTGGAAGGTGGTACTGGGAATGTCCAGAGGTCCACAGAAATTAGCAAAGTCACTTCTATTCCCCAGGCAGGGGCCCAAGTAAGGGCCCATTACTAAAGAAAGAGACCACCAAGGAGCCAGGCTTAGTAAAGACTACCAGGACAAAAGCCCAAACTAGACAAGCAGCCTTGAGAACAGACATGTAACCAGAACCACAGATCGTGAGCCCAAGGTCCTTCTGCAACACAAACATTAACAGCTGTGGGGCCTCCCAGCCCAGGTGGACCACAGCCACAAGATTCGGCCAGAACACACCCCAATGCAAGCTGAAACACGGCTGCATCCCTGCTGGCACCAAGTGATAGTCACCCTCTTTGTGTGGACTGCCATCAAAGTTTCCTTTGGCTATCAGGGAAAATGGAGAGGGGTCACTCTCTTCCTGCTCAACTGTCAGTACACTGTTTGAGTCCCACTCTGGCAGCTGGTCTCCCACTTTCCTTATCTGCATTAAATATTGAACAGAGCTGGGTAGCTGTGAGAAATTCATCTTTGGGGACAAGAACAGGTCTCAGTGCAGCTAGATTTGAAAAAAATCAAATCAAGGATGTGAGACTTGAGGGCGAGGATTTAACTTAGTTCCACTAAATCCAGAAAGAGTCCTTTGCTCCAAATAGCAATGCCACCAGCATAGAGTGAGTGTATGGCACTCATAGCTCATTGCAATCTGAGCAGAGCTGCAGGGACCCATCCTAGTTGGATGCCCGCCTAGGCTTCCAGCTGGCCTGGTCTCTTGTTCATTCTCCCAGCAGCTTGATGGCTCAAGGCCATGCATCCCAGGAATGGGAGATGGCAGGACAACCCTCTCTCCCTGCACAATCTCACTCCTGCTTTCCTCTGGGTGTCCTTTATTTTCCTCCACACCCCTTCCCAGTCTGCTCTCCTGTTCCAAATCTTCAACAAGGTTGGAGACCCTTGGACTCAGGGCAGGACCCTTTGCTTCAGTTTGCTGAGTGTTGTGGGGGACAAAAGGCTGACCAAGGATGGAGCAGGGACTGAAAAGTAAGGAATGGCACACATATGTGCACAGGCATGTCCATCAATATTCACATGCACATTGTGTGTGCCTGTCCAAGGGGCCCTTAAGGTCCCAGCAGCATGGGCTGGCTCACGGTGCAGTGCCTAGCGCTTACAGGTGTACACAAGCTCCTGTTGCACACACTGCTGGCACTCCACGTAGCAGCACCATTGAACCTGGCAGTGGCAAGAGAAGGCCACCAGGCGGCTCTGGGTATCATAGCCACGCCCACAGCACAGGCTGCTACAGCTGGCCTCCCGGGAGCATACCCGTCCAGCTGTGCCTGGGGAATACTTGCTGGGCCGGCAGAAGCTGGGGGAGTCTTCCATGTAGACCAGGTCCCCAGGTCGTGGAGCCAGGCCTTTGGTGGGGCCACCTGGCTTGGCAGGTGCCCACAGCTCCAGGTGACCCAAAGCATCATTGGTGGCACTGGACACCTTGACAGCTGAGTCATAGCGCAGTTTTAGCACCTGGCCTGTCTCACGGAAGGGGGAGAGCTGCTTCCAGCAGGTGCGTACAGCACAGGATCCTGATACTCCATGGCATTTGCAGGTGGTCCTGAGGCCATTCTTCACAGCCTGCAGAGAGACACAGATGAGGCCTGGTCAGAGTTCTGTGTTAGAGTGCACAGGACCATCAAGAGGATGAGAAGTAGACTTGAAGGATCACGTGACAGGAGCAACAGGACCTGAACTGACCCAAGAGGCATCTTCAGACAAACCAGTAAAAGGCTCCCCTTGTTCTTGGCAGTGCACACTGTGGTGAGGGCAGTGTGAGTCAGAGCTTACTCCTCCCATGGCCCGGAGAACATATTCTTGTGGAATACATAGCCTGCACAACCAAATACAGCAGCCATGATCTACATGACTCAATGATGAGGACACAAAAGCACAGAATTCCATTTCCTAAAGACTTTCAAGGGGCCGGTGAGATGGTTCAGTGGTCTAAAGCGCCTGCTTAGGAAAGCTCAGGCAACTGCAAGGACTGCATTTCGATCCCCGGCAACACATGCTGCACCAGCCCCACCACCAGGGCAGGCTGAGCCAGCCATAAAATAAGTAAATAAAGAAAGAAACAAACAAATAAATAAAATAAAATTTTAAAAAAAGACTTTCAATAGAGTGGGAAGCATGTGGCAATAGGCCCAGCTGCTTGGGAGCCTGAGGCAAGAGGATCACAAGTGTGAGGCCACTTTGGGCAACTTAGCAAAACTGATTCAAGAAAATAAAAAGGGGTGCCAGCGAGATAGCTCAGCAGACTAAAGGCAAAAGCGCAGGACCACAGTTTGAACCCTGGCACCACATGCCACACCAGCCCCACCCCCAGGGTGGGCTGAGCCAGCACAGAGTCCAGGTTTAGTGGCGCACACCTGTAATCCCAGCGCTGGGGAGACTGAAAGCAGGAGGATCACCACGAGTCTGAGCTGCATAGTGAGACCTTGCAACAACCAAATCCATAAAAAGTAACTAAATAAAATAAAAAGGACTACATATGTATCTCAGTTGTAGAGAACCCTCTGCTTGATCTCCAGCAGCACTGTGCACCTCAATAGATCTAGATAGCTATCTCTAGCAGTTTGCCTAGTACAAGTCTTCAGCAGTGACCTCAGTTAAGTCCCTGTCCTCTCTGGATCTCCTCCATCTTCCTATCCAAAACATTCTGGCAGGTAGAGCTTATGTTGGTCAAAGTCATTAGAACAATGTTGGCTTCACCCTCAGAATGGACACTCTTCTCTGAACATGTCCCAAGCCTGACCCTACTGCTCCCCAGCCTTGAGCGATGCTGTGTCCCTTTCCTATTTTCTCGTACCTATGTTACACAGTAATGGTCCAGAGTAGATATGCACATGTCAGTTGAAGGAATAAAGTTCATCCTGAAATGAGCATATGTTTTCATATGGGGTGCTGGCCTCCTATACACATTGCTCCCCATCTCTGCACCCTGCCCAGGGGCAGTGCTTAGGGTATCCAGAGAACATACTCACCTTGATGCCCACATGGGTGTTGTGAGCATCAGCCCGAGCCCGCAGGTCCTTGCTTCCTCTCTTGGGTCCCAGGAAGTTGCTCAGGAATTTGGTGCTATACCTGAGGTTGTCACCACACACACCCCACTGCCAAGCTTGCCGGCTTTCCAGGCCTGGGGAGTCGTCGCAGGTGCAGCGCTCCATGCGCCCAGCACTGCAGGCCCGGGCCAATGCATGGGTGAGGGCAGCCGCAGACATTGCATACAGGAAGGCTGTCTCCTTGAAACCTGTGCCAGGCACCGGGGTAAAGCAGGGAGAAAGAGGCAGTTTAGAGGCTATCTAAGGATAGGAGGGCTGTTGGGAGCATCATGGTGAGCCAAATCAGGTTCTTGCAGCCCACAAGCACATCTCTGGGGAAGCCTCCCGGTCACCTGCTGTTCAGGCTCAAGGGAACTTCCAAATTCACTAAGGAGTATGTGCCCTGATTCGTGGGGGCAGTAGGACAGCACTCACAGACTTCAACAACAAGAACTAAGATGCAAAGAGAAGGGGCTTGGGCACCTGAGGAAGAGCCAAGTTGGAGTCAAAGAGCCACCTTGATTCTAAGAACATGTGTGACAAGTCACATTAACCATTTCTGAGGCTTCTTGTCCCCTGAGTGATGCACCATGGGCTCCTTGTGCTTCCTAATGTCTCACATGTGTCACTAACTGCATCCACTGAGGAGTTGGCCAATGACAGGGTGACCTGGAGTCTCCTGCCTGACTTGCCCTGGACTACGCATCCCAGCCTCTTCCATGACCATTGCTATGCTCGTCTTGTCAGGGGTGGGTCTCACCAAAACATCTAGGTGCTGGTGACAGTAAGAGGAAGGCAGGCCATTTGCTCTGCCTAGACCTTCTGCTGCTGTGCAGAGAAGCTGGCTTAGAAGACAGTTGGCTACCCCTGTTGCTACTACCACTGTACTTTTTGTATTTCTCTCTCTTTTTTGTTTTAAATGTTTTTGGCACAGGGTCTCACTATGTAGCTTGGATTCAGTGATCCTCCTGTTTTTAGCCTCCCCAGCACTGGGATTACAGGTGTGCACCACCATTCCTGGTCTCAGTCTCAGTGGCTGGCTCAGCAGGCCCAGGATAGGGTCCAGCATGGCATGTGGTGCTGGGGATGGAACCCTGGTCCTTGTATTTGCCTAAGCAGGCACTTAGTCCACTGAGCTATCTCACTGGCCCATGCCACTGTATTTTTGCAGAAATCTCCCATTATAGCACTTTCCTCTTGGCTGTGGAGTCACATGATGACCTGCTTTCTTCCCTTCTAGACAGTGTACTTTCTGAGCACAGAGGGTCAAGTTCAGCACTGTCCCCCTACAATTTGGCACAGTGCCTGCCTCACTATGAGCCTCCATTTATGCTCAGTGGGTTGAGTTGATGGAGACCTGAAGGGAGCCAGGGACCAGGAAGGGAGGCAGGGGAAAGGAAAGGGGAGGGAATGACAATAAATTTAAGCAACAGAGAGACAAAAGGATGCCTTGGGCATCTTGGCCAGTTATCAGTGGCCTCCATCCTTGCAAGTTCCTGAACACTGTTGTCAGTGAGTATGGGAGGCACAGGGAGGCTGCTGAGACCTCAACCTCATCTATGGGCTCCTCCAGGAGTAGCTTTTGTCCCCTCCTTGTCTTTCTTGTTCATCTGTTGTGAAGAGACCTTCACAAGCCAGGCATGGTGGTGCACGCCTGTAAACCCAGCACTTGGAAGGCTAAGGCAGGAGGATCAATGTGAGTTCGAGACCAGCCTGGGCTACAAAAGTGAGTTCAAGGCCAACCTGAACTGCATAGCGCGACCCTGTCTCAAAAAGACAAAAAAAAAAAAAAAAAAAAAAAGACCTTCCCAAATCCCCAAAGCTCTTCTCACTTAAGGCTGGGCCCAGGGAACGAGTGAAGTATGGCCTCGTCCTCTCTCCCTCCCCATGCACCCAGCACTCGTCTCACCTCTCTTAAGCAGGCCAGTCCTTCCCTCCAGGCTGCAATTCCACCGCTCCTGCCGGAACTGGAACTGACACTCCATCAGGCTAAGATGTGCTGCATCCCGCAGGGTCTCAGCCAGGCCAGGTTCCCGCCTGCACAGCTGTTTCTGCCGGCGGGACAGCTTTAGCAGGTCACACTGCTTCAAGTAGGCACTGCCCTGTGTCGGGGCCACCTCAGTGCCCAGCCCTGGGAATGACGTTAGGACCTCCCGCCCAGTCAAGCTGGAGAAGATGAGAAAAGAAAGACATGAGCCTTGGGAGTCCTGACAGAGGACAATCTGTGAGAATGTGAGGGATGGGCTGAAGGGACCTCCTGGGATCTTCTTTTATTGGTCTTTTGGTTATGATCACACAGAATAGGAGATCAAGGTGCTAGTAAGAACTGGTGCAGAACCTGAAATTCAAATTTCCCAAGTTGCGGTTTCTATTCTTTTCCCCCAAGTGCCCCAATTAGAAAAATCATCTGAGTGCTTAGTAAACATACAGATTCCCAGGATCCACACTGGGCAGTTCTGAGTCTATTGGCCTGAGCTATAACAGCTGCTATAATCTACGGAGTCTGGGAAACATTACAGAGCACCTCTGTTGTCTGTGCCAGCAACCTTCCTAAGAAAGGGTAGGCACAGGGGACACGGACTCAGAGTGAACACCCAGCCAAGGTCCCTGGAAGCCTTCTGTCCCTTGCATTGAACTGCTGCACGCAATCATAGGCCAACTGAGCTTGTTTTCTGAATCCAAATAGATCTGCAGCCATCTGGCCATTTGGTGCCTGGAACAAACAGATGCTTGAGGAATGGAAAGAGAGCAAAAAAGAAAGGATGGAAGGAAAGAGGGAAGAAGGAGGAAGAAGAAAATCCAGGCTGACAGATGGTTGGATGAAGGTGAATCCTAGATTTTTGTTCTATACCCAAAGCTCATTGAGTCCAGACTCAGACTGGAAAATTCTAAACGTAACTCTATTGCTTCTAGCTGTGAAAACCTGAGGTCTTGGCTTTCTCTTTTGCAAAGTATAAAGAGTGACCCACTCTACCTCTCAGGGTTGGCATGGAGGTCACAGGAAAGGAAAAATCCACAACACCCAGGATGTGCTGCCTTGTCTTCCTGCTAGCTGGAGGTTTTCAAACTATTCTCTTGCTAGATGCCTTACTTTTTTTTTTTTTTTTTTTTTTTTTTTGCGGGACTGGGGTTCAAACTCAGGACCTTGCACTTGGCCAGCAGGTACTTGTGCCGTGGAGCTATCTCCCCAGCCCCTAAGATGCTTTACTCTCTCATTAGGAAGAATCTCCCTTTGCCCAGATGAGGACACAGAGGTTTTATGAGGAGGTTTTTATGGCACAGATACAACCAACAAGCAACAAGGCAGGATCTTGAATCAGGGTACTTTCTGTCCTCCAAAAAGCTCTGTGACATGTAGCAGAGTTCAAAATGTTTGCTATCTCCTACTCTGGAGGGTAGAGACCCAGACTGGAAGAAGCAGCACCCTTCTGCAATATGCCAACCTCACAGCCAGGATAAAGAGCAAAGGCAGAACCAGACAACAGCTCCTGGAGCTCCTGGCTGGATACGGCACTGGCCACATCTGCTTGCTCCTGGCCCAACTAAGCCCTGAGCCACAAGGGGAGCTTGCCAGCTGAGTTAGGTATACTACTCCCCTGTTTAGAGTTACCTGCCTTAGCCAAGAAATTTGGCTGGATGCCACATCCTCTATCTGACAGAATAGGAGGCCTCGCTGGAGGGTGTGGATCCTGCTTGTGCCGCAGATGCCCCTGTAGATTCCAAATCCATCAGGTACAGCTGCCCCAGTGTGGAGCATATCTCTGAAACCTCCAAACAGAGACAGATGCTATCGGGCTCCTCCTGGCTCGGCCTGGCCCTGGGCTCCCCATGTAGACAGGGTGAGGGCAGGGGCCTGTTAATCATTGACCTGGGGGCAAATGGGTAAATTTCCAGTCCACCAAGCCTGCACTCAAACCCCTCCCTGCAGCTTGGCAGGAAATCCTCAGAGCTTGACCCTTGGTGAGTCTGGAGCAGAACCTGAGATCAGCTCCAGCTGAGAAGGCCTCACCTTAACTGGTGTCCAGCCTGGAGGGCAACTCAGGGATGCAGGAGCAAAGAGAACATCAACCTTGTGGCCTACTCAAGGGTCCTCATACCAGGGGCTGATACGAGGAGAAACAATTTCCGTGGTTGGAAATCAAGATCTTACTTATAAAAGCTGGTTCACAAAACAGGGAACAACCAGGGAATGATGGGAAATTTAGCCTGTGGGACTGAGCATCCTTCATGACTTCCATGCTGTCGTAAATGCCATTTCAAAAAATAATAATAATAATAATAACTACATAGCCAGGCATGGTGGGACACCCCTGTAATGCCAGCACTTGGGAGGCTGAGACAGGAGTATCATTGCAAGTTCAAAACCATCATCACCTAGAAAGAAAACATTCTCTCAAGCTTCCACAGAGAGCAAAATGATCAAGCAATGGCCATGATTCATCCAGATGGCTAATACTGACAAGCTCTGCAAACCACAGTACATGGTTTCAGGGTAAATCATGAGGGGACCTGACTGACCTTGTCAGATAAAAAAGTTACATTTTTTGATAATATAGGTCTTGCTTTATCTTGGTCTTCACCATCCAGCAGAAAAGTCTAAACACGAAGCATAAAAAAGGAAAGGAATATTAATATGCTAAGTTGTAAAAGGCTCAAGTCAATAGCTTCTGATAATGCTAGATGAGTTGATAATCCACTACTGTTATGGACTATTGGACTATACATGCAGCCACTTTCTCTATGTGCAATGAAAAGAAAGATCTGTACTAATGATGTTTAGACAAGAAATCATGGCTGCATCTTATAATCTGAACAACTATGACAAAGACAACATTATACAATGAATTAATTATTGTAAAAAATAATAAAATATATCTTAAGAGGAAAAAAAAAAAACCAGCTTGGGCTACAAAGTGAGCTCAAGGCCAGCCTGAACTGCATGTCAAGACCCTGTCTAAAAAAGACCAAACAAGGGGTCAGGGAGGTAGCTCAGTGGCATAAGCACAAAGTCCCTGCCTGGTAAGTACAAAGTCCAGAGTTTGATGCTAGATACCACACACACACCAAAATGATCGAGAGAGAGAGAGAGAGAGAGAGAGAGAGAGAGAGAGAGAGAGAGAGGAGAGAGAGAGAATAATATCTCTAATTAATTTATCATTATACAAATATTCTATGTCATATTATATAACACATATTTATTAACGTGTTATGGTGTGTGTGTGTGTCTGTCTGTCTGTCTGTACCTGCCACTTTTTCAGGGGCTATTTCTGACCATTTAAATTACTATTGCTGGGCTGGGGAGATAGCTCAGTGGTCTAAGAGCCTGCCAGGCAAAAGCAAGGTTCCAAGTTCAATCTCACCATACCACCTGCTATGTCGACCCACGGTCCAGGGCACTCTGTGTGGTCACCAAAACTGATGTGGTGGTGCATGCCTGTAATCCCAACACTGGGGAGACTGAGGCAGGAGAATCACTATGAGTCCAAGCTGTGTGTTGCTGCCAAACCATGTCTTTTGTTTATATGACTATCATGTGATCTCTATTGGTCATTTTATATCACATGACCTTGTCATTCTAGTCTGTTGATTGATTGATAATGATCACATGACCTGAGCTTGGCCAATTAATCTTTTCTCTGGAAATCTGGAATTTGAATTCATAGAGCATGCAGTTACTTTCTGTCCCTTTCTGTGTTTGGGTGAGTACACTTGTGACCCAGCAGACAAACAGAAGAAGCTGATGCAAAGAGCAGGGCAAACAGTTGAACCAAATGTACTGAGAAAAGGAATGGTGAGAATAGAAGGAAGAATTTGGGAAACATTCCAGGCACTGGTCCTAGAGTTCTCCTGAGGACTACCTGTGTTCTTACCTGAGACAGTTGCTGACTGCACAGCAAAGGCTGAAAGTTGATTTGTCAAACTGAAGTCACTGCCCTTGATTATAACCTTTTGCAGGCTGTACAGTACCACAGTTCCCTAGGCTATACTTGTAAGCCAGGCTCAGCGAAAATACCTTCCACTCATGCACAGGCACCTGATTTAAAATTTTGTATAGCAGACCCCAAGATTGATGGCTCAGTATAAAGTCGGTTAATTTTATTAGCAATAATGACACTTAGTAGTGACTAATGGTCATGAAAGGCAGCCAACCGCAGAATACTCGAGGCATGGTAGGCCCTGGTCTGTCCAGGGCTGTTCTCAAAGAAGATTCCCTGGTACTGTCGGAAAGCTCTCTAAAGGCCTAGGGAAGACAGCCTGAGAGAACTTCTAGGGCCCAGTTTCCCTGTTTCTCAGTTTCTGTATTGCAGCTTGGGGTCACACTTCTTTGAAGAAATAATACTATGACATCCATCTTGGAAACATGATTCAACTGATTTTCTAAAATAGTACGAGTGAGTTCCACATGCTTATCCATGGCATCCCCTAGGAAAGGCACTTTCTAGATTCCAGAAGAATTCTGGACATGTCAGGTTCTAACCCATTCTATGGACAGCAGGCATTTTCCCTGCCCTGAAAGAAATCTCTCTCCAACAACCTAGACATGAGGACCCCACCCTCTAGGCCTGTCTGAGAAATTTCCATCACCTCAGAATGGTAAGAAGGACATCAAATTCATCAGTCTTACGAATCGGGCAAAATGGAGAAGACACTACTCTGTGGTCAGTCATACTGTCAGCCACACAAGTAGCCTGTGTTCTAAACTGAAGAGCTGAGTGCACAGTTTGTGAGCTTATCAATTGGTCCTAGGGGCAAGGGACAGAAGTACCTTAGGGCTTCTGCCTGACTCAGGTGCTTCTGGACTGCCTGGGAACCCAACCACTAGGCTGTACCTGCTGTGTCCCTGATGGTCTTCCCCACTCCTTAAGCTTCCCAGGCTGACTCCCAGCCTCTGCTTTCCCATTAAGAAAGCAGTGGCCCCATCCTGTGACCAGCTGCCTCCTTTTCCCTCCTTTACCCCTCCAGTTGTGCCCCTCTACTCTCTGCACCATCACGCATTTGGAGTCAGGTTGGGCATAAGCCAGAACCTATCCCCATGAGATGCCTTCTGGCTTTGACCCTAGGACATCCCCAGTCACTGCTACTCTATAATGAGAAAAGCCACAGGTTCGTACAGGCACACAGACCACCCCCACTTCTCTGTCTCTTCTAGTCCTTTCTGCCCCTCCTCCTTTCACGGTCTTCCGACTCACAGGTTTGGCTAAGACTGCCTCATACAGCAGCCTTTGGAGAAGCAGAAGGAGGTACTCCCAGGGCTGAAGAAAGCCTCCCAGGAGACTGTTTTGTTGCTATAGGCATGGCCCAGGGGCTGTCCAACCCCTACAAGAAATCTAGCTCTCTCCCCAACGATCATGTAACACCTGCTGGAATGTGGGGACCCAGGACTGCATGACCTCAGGGCTGTTCTGGCCAAGAGGGCTGGTTGTAGATCTTCCTTTTACTCAGAAGTGACCTCAGGATATAACCCCTTGAGTCCACTCCATCTAACAAATAAACATTGGCTGTGAGACAGGATGATGGAACCAGTCTGCCTGAGTTCAAATCCCACCTCCTTTTCTTGCAGGCTGGACTACTTATTGGGCAAGGCACTTTGTCTCTCATCTGTCAAATGCACATGATAGCAATGTCTGCCTTGCAGGATATTGACAGGATTAAGTGAGTTAGTGTCTGCACATTGTAAACTCCAGATAAGTGTCTTTATTAAACACCTACTATGTGTCACTGAGAACTCAAGGATAGCCTGGGCTACATAGTGAATTCAAGGTCTCCTGGAATACATAAGGACACCCTGTCTCCAAGATGAAGAAGGGAGGTGAAGGAGGCAGAGAAGGACAGAGAGGGGAAGAGGAAGAGATAGTGGCTTGCAATCAGAAGGAAATGTGGTTGAAGTCAGACCCCCAAGGAGAGGGAAGAAAAGGAAATTTTGAACCAGCTTGATTTTTCATGGAATGACCAGTAGCTGGACTCCCAGAACCATCTAGGTGACCACCTGACCTGGCTGGTCTCATTCCACTGGTAACAAGAGGCCTGGGGTTGGGGGGGGGTGGAGCGGGGAGGCAGAAAGAAGTTCTGGGGAGCACTCCAGACCAGACCGAGAAGGCCTGGCAGGTGCACCAGTTGTGTCCTGAACTGTTCTTCCAGACCTGCCCCACCCTTTTTCTGCTCCAAAGAGTCTGGTGGGTTCAGCAGAGGCTACCCTCTGATGGGGAAAGGTAGCTATATAGAACAAGGAAAGTGGTTCTCAGGGCTCCAGGCAATGCCAGCAAGTCTGGACCCCTGGCGGCTGGCAGGATCATGAGCTCTACCTGGCACTAGGGCCTATGCCAACCATACGCAGCCGCCTGGGAACCAGGAAGGCCTCATGGTGCCTGGGGCCTTGGCCTCAGCACTGCAAAGCCTCATTAGATGCTCTTGATAACAGGCTTCCGCTGCAGGGCCATTTTCATGGTCAGTGCTCCCTTTGTGCTTTCATCTCCAGCCTCTGAGCCCACCTTTTCTGGCCTCACTAAGAGCCCCCCACAATCTCCACATTCAACCGCTCCCAAGCATGGGGCAGTTCAGTAATTTGACCAAGGAAGGCACTATGACACTGGCCAGTCCTGCAGAAAGCGAAGTCCATCAGCTGAGGGAAGCCCAGATTTACCCTTCTGGGCTACACATCACCTCTCGGCTTTGCACCCTTTCTTCTTTACATGGGTGTCCCCACGCCCCTCTCCTGTGAAGATGCCCTACTGTACAGCCTGGTGAGGGGATCAGTGATGGTCTCCTACTTATATTCCCTCCTACTCCTTCCACATGCTCCTTCCACTCATCTGCTCTTTCACTTGTAGTCACAGAACATCAGTTTCATGCCACATCTACCGACAGAAAAGGCCACGCACTACCTCCCCAGCTGGCTACACTGCCCGTTTCCCAGACCAAGTCTTTCTTCCTTACCCAGCTCTTAGACTCGGGATCCCGTGATCTCACCCTGAGGATTAGGTCTGGCTACCACCTTCTCCTCAAGCTCATCCCAGAGCTGCATCCTTCACCCAGGCCCTGCTCTGAGAAAAAAGAGATGGGCCATCTGTGGGCTTTGTCTCTCTGAAACAGCTCCACTTCCTGTGTCTCCAGGCTGCCTGCTAAGGGCGGCATCCAGGAGATGCCACTTCCAAGTTGAGTAGCCAGTGACAGACAAGCAGCTCACACACTCTGCCTCTCAACAGTGTCCAGATTTAGAGCTCAACTGGCTCAACATCTGTGGAAGAAATGCTTCCCTCCCTCCCTCCTTCTTGTTCCTTTCCTTTCTGCTCAAGCTGATATTGAAGCCAAGAGAGGAAGTCTTTGTCCCTGATATGCATAGCTAAGGAGTACAGCACAGTGATGACAGAGGGGTCCCCAATGTCAGTTTGTGTAGAGAGATTCCCCCACTTCTATAAGACTGGGATGTAAGTATCTCTCCAATTAAATGACTAGGTACAGATCTGGATTCCATTTGAGAGCTGGAGAGACCCATCAGGATCTTCTGGACCAAAGGTTTCACCTTGATTGCCTCTGGGAGGTGTCTCAGAGACTGTTGAGGGTAGAATAGAGAAAGAAGACAAGAAGTTTGCCAAACGGGCAGGTCTCTGCTTTGACTTGTTTGTGCCCTAGATGTTTATGCAAGATTCATTGTCCAAGGTGATTTAATGACAGGGCTGGGACGTGTTCCAGGTTTCCTGATTGCTTTCTGTCACTTTCTGCTTTTGGTCTCAACAGAGTACTTTAGGGACACAAAATAAGCCACTGCCTAGCCTATGCCAAATATCTAAGCTGACTGGAACACAGTACACGTGGGTTTTAAGCCTGGTCAGGACTCCTGTGAGCACTGTGCGTGTTTGCTGGGAGATGAGGCCAGCTCACTGGTTGCCACAGGCTGTAGCAGAGATACCTCAGGCAGCAAGTGCAGCTTGTCTTCCTGTAGGTCCCAGGGATGGCCCACAGCCCTGCACACCTTTCCCATAGCTCCACGGAGAGGGGGGCACCTCCCAACCTGGTCAAGGATCACCCTCTGAACATTTCTGGAGGGCTGTGGTGGCCAAGGACGACGCTATGGGGAATGAAATCAGGAGAGGCTCCCTTCAGAACAGAACAGGGGCCTCCTAGGCAGAGTCAGAACGGCTTCCTCCCTTGGACCAGTGCCAGTTAGCGCTGTAGCAGGGGACCTCTGCTTGCTCTTTGGCTATATCAAATTCAGTACAACCTCTGTGCCTTTCTCCATGTCATAAACCTTTCCTGAGATATTGTGTCCTGCTGCAAAATCCCTCATGAATCTCCTGGAAACTTTTATAGCCACTTCCTTCTTAATGCCTGACTCACAAATGCAGAGAATGGGAAGGGTGATTCTGAGGCTACATGCAGCTTCCATGTGATGTTTATTTACTTCATCCAGGAAGCCCTCCTTGGTGGCCAGCCCCAGCTCACTCTTTGTCTTTTCCTATTTGTGTAGCTATGGTTCCCCCAGGTCTACGTGGTTGGCACTTTATTCTTCCTCTTCAGTGCTGTACAGACTTTCTACATATAGTCTGCAGGCTCCTTGTAGAGGCCACAGTCCCTGATCCCAGGAGGTCACTCTCCCTGGCACTGGTCCTCCCCTCAGACCTATTGCTACATATCCCCCACCCCAGTGCCTAATGCAAGGCGGAGAATAGGCCCCCACCCGGCTCTCCCACAAACCTGCCCAAGTTCAGGCACTGGGATGGCCACACTTTGCAGAGTCTGATACAGTCCCCTTTCCACTCCTCAGACTGTGATCACTTGCAGTGCTCACTCTAGTACTGGGCTGTATGGGACCTTGAGTCTTCCAAGACTCTGTGGGAGGTTGCACTTTGGGGTCTGAGGCAGATAGGCCGGGTCCCTCTGGACCTCAGTTCTGAGAAATGAGCTGTGCTCAGGCTGCCAGAGGTTCCCTTTGATATACAGTGAGGACAAGCCAAGAAATTTGTCTTTGTTTAAAATTCAGCTTGCAGCCAGATGTGGTGGGTGCCTATAATCCCAGCATGTGGGAGGCTGAGGCAGGAGGATCACCATGAATTCGAGGCCTGGGGATATACAGTGAGTTCCAGGCCAGCCTGACTACATATCAAGACCTTATAAAGTACAATAAAATAAAATAAGCTTTTGTGGTAACATGGATTGAAATTTTACCAGAGGTAGAAGCTTGTATCTACACCTCCAAACTTCAGAAAGTTCAAAAACTACCCAGCTTGGGTACCATTGTAGCACTGTTTTGTACCACTCTATGGCAGCAAGCCCTGATCACCCCAAAATTCAGGCCAAAGATTATTACAGCCTTCATTTATCCCAGTCTTGGGCTGGGGAGATAGCTCAGTAGGATAAGTGCTTGCCTGGCATGTACTAAGGTCCTGAGTTCAATCCCCGATTACACACACACACACACACACACACACACACACACACACACAGTATACATGTTTTCCTACCAAAAAATAATCTAGTACTGTCCTCCAAGGTTTTGCCCTCGATTGTGATGCTCTACATGACATATGCATTATATTATCTTTCGAAAATCTGAGAAATTTTGGAGTCTGAAATGTATCTGGTCTCAGCAGAATTGATACATGGGCAGAGCAGAGCCTCGCATTTTGTCCTAATGCTGATTCTTCGCAGTTTCCAGGACCAACTGGATATGCTTGTTGAAATCTCTCCCAAATCCCCAAGTTCTGCATTCTGCCTATCAGTGAAGGGGTCTAAGCCTGAGACAGCACTTATCTCACCCCATCCTAGCTTATCTCCTGCTACAAGGACACCCACAAAATGCTTGGTGCGGCTGAGCTTTGGAGTCTGAGGGGACAGGCTTGCTCTCCACTTTACTTCTAACAGGACTGGGCATATCCCAGGTCTTAGTGAAGTATGTACACAGAGGGCCAGGTGTCTGCAGATGAGGGAAGAGTGGCTATGATGGGTACAGAGAATCAGCCAGGGCAAAGAAGGCCTGAAAGCTGGGGAGCAAAACCAGGGACAGGGAGGTCAGCCGGCAACAGGACGCAAGACCTGCTATACAGAGCTATGAGCGAGTTAGAGACATAAGCACAGGAAAGAGTAGGTAACAAATCTAGTGTTGGGGACACATGGTGCAAGGGTGTCCCTCCATGTGCAGGTGAAGGGCAAGTGTGACAGTAGAGGAATCAGAGTCAGAGCTACCAGGACAAGGTAGGCAGTATGAGGCAAGACAGAGATCAGCTCTGGGTTCTAACTGGTTAGATGTCAGATCTGGCACTCCCAGCCATTAGCTCTGTGACTTTGCCAAGGTGCTTGGCCTCTTTGCGCTTTGCTCCCACTCATCTATTAGTGAGAACTGTGCCAACGCTACCTCCCAGGCTGTCGCAATGTAGAAAGAGATGATCAATATAAAGGGCGGAGCACAGAAGATTCTTTTTTTTTTTTTTTAATGTATTTATTCTACAGGGTCTCACTACATAGACTGGACTTACAGTGATTTTCCTGTTTTCAGCCTCCCAAGCACTGGGTTTATAGGCACATGCCACCATGCCCAGTCTCAATCACCATCTCAGTGCACCCTAGGGGCAAGGCCAGCACAGCAAGCAGGGGATGGAACCCCAGCCCCTGCACTCAGCCTAAGCAGGCTCTTTAGTCCCCTGAGCAATCTGGCTGGCCTGAGCACTGAAGACTCTATTTGTTTTTGACTGTATAACAATTAGGATACAGATGTAGAGGAAGGAGAAAGTATCACTAAGTACTTTTTAATGTGGTATGCTCTAAGGCAGATCACTAGAATATTTTGACTCCTTTATGTACCAGCATCATTTCAACATTGTCAGCCCATACTTCTTTGGGGACATGGGGGAGATGTTGGGGCTTTGAACACAGGATCTTTACACTGAGCTACAGCTACAGCACATTTTCATTTTTATTTTAGAAACAAGGTCTCACTAAGTTGCTAAGCCGCTAAATTTCCCAGGCTGCACTTGAACTTGCAATTCTCCTGCTTCAGCCTCCCAGAGTGCTGAGTTTACTGGCATGTGTCAGATTCAGCACTTTTTATATACTTTAAGTGCTGAGGATTGAACACAGCACCTTGCACACACTCTTACCTTCGAGCTACATTCCCAGGCCCTCTCTACATATTTATTTAGCCTTCATAACAACCCCCTAAAATAAAGATTAGCCCATTTTACTGATGGATAAGCTGAGGGCTTATACTCTGATCCACATGGCTCTAAGCCCAGGGCTCCTTACAAGAGCAGGGCACTGGCTCTGGTTGATGTCTTGGCAGGTTCTCCCTCACAGACAACCTGTTTTACCTACAGAGTCCAGCTTCTACCTAAGCCCCAACCCCAAAGACACTGAGATTTTTCTTTCTCAGGCAACTCCATACCTGCCCTGCTTCCTCCTCTTCCTTCCTTTCTCAGCCAGACACTCAAGCACCGACCACTGAAGGGGCTGCTTTGACCAAAGCCTAACTCTAGAGCCCAAGTCTTCAGGGTTACAGCTCAGCCAGGGATAAGTGGCCTAAATTCCTTCCCCAAACACAGTGATTCTTATTAGAGAGGTCTGGCTTTTAATCCACCACTCCAAAGTGGTAAATTTCTTTTATTATTTTTTCTTATCTTATTTTACTTAAGACCCAATTAAATTTCTTTCTAGGAAAATGTATAAAAATCATGCTTTCCAAATACAAAAGCATTTAGAAATATTTTTAAAATATACTGGTGAGATCTGTACATTGAAAACTATAAATCACTACTCGGGAAATTTTTAAAGCCCCAAATATACAGAGAGGACATGTTTATGATTCAGCATACTCAATATTATTAAAATCCTAATCTTTCATAAGTTGGTTTATAGATTCAGTGTGATCTCAACCAAAACTCAACAGGCTTTCATTAGAT
>PVKN010006437.1:0-28533 GCA_004027915.1 Capromys pilorides
TTTTGGATCTTAGTTACTCTTTCAGCTACTTACGGTAGGAGGCAATACAATATTTACACGTGCAAGTCTGATTTATCTTACTTATGGTACAGTCTCAGGTTGCAACTATTTACCTATAAAAGTCGCAAGCTTATTCTTCTTTTTGCATTTTAGAAAAGGGTCTACAAGGTGTGCAGGGTCTCACTACTAGGTTGGACTCATAGTGATCCGGCTGTTTACAGCCTCCCAAGAGCTGGGATTACAGGCAGCGCCACCATGCCCAGGGTCAGTTGCAACTCAGGGTACTCTGGGGGTGGGGAAGGCATGGTAGACCCGGGGAATCAACCCCCAGCGCTTGAGTCTGCTTGCAGGTGCTTTAATCTGCTGAATTATTTGGCCGGTCCTTCTTTATTCTTTTTTAAGTCTCAAGTTTATCCTCCATAATATTCCATCGTATAAAAATACTACATCTTTTTTTCCTTTCCTTGGTTGATGGGCATCTGAGTTGTTTCCAAGATTTAGCTATTACAAGTTGAGCTGCTATAAACACAAGTGTACGTATACGTATTGCTGTGCTGTGATGTTTTAATTTTGGAAAGATACCCAGAAGGGGAATAGCTGTGTCAAATGAGACCTCTAATCCTAGGTTTTGAGGAATCTCCACACGGACTTGCACAGTGGTTGCACCAGTCTACACTGCTAACAATGGTGGAGAAGGGTTCATTTTCCTTCACAGCCTCTGTGGCATTGTTATTTGATTTCTTCTTGGCAACTTTCTGGGCTGAAACAGGGGTAACTTTTCATTTCCTGATATACTCTTCAATCTCCTTTTTTTTTCTTTCCTTTTTTTTATGGGACCGGGGATTGAACTCAGGCCCTTGTGCTTGCCAGGCAAGTTCTTATTCTACTGAGCTATTTCCCTGGCCCTTAATCTCCTTTTTCTGAATACTACAGGTTTCATAGTAGAGATCGTTTACCTCCTTGGTCAGATTATGTCCTGGACATTTATTTTTTTTCTTGAAAGATATTTTCCCTCTAATTTTTCTCTCACTGAGTTTACCATTCATGTTCAGAAAGGCTACTGAATTTTAAGTGTTGATTTTGTGTCTTGATATACTACTGAATTTGCTTATTAAATCTAGCAGTTTTTTAGTGGAGTGTTTGGGTCTTCTCTGTAGAGCATCATGTCATCTGCAAATGATGATGATTTAACTTCTTCCTTTCCCCTCCTTTTTCCTTACATTTCTCTCTCTTGTCTAATTGCTCTAATGTTTCCAGAATTATATTGAACAGGAATGATGACAGTGGACATCCTTATCTTGTTCCTGATCTTAGAGTGAAAGCTTTAATTTGTTCAGAATTTCAAAGAGCTGAAATTATAATTTAGTCTTTTCAGATTTATGGCTTTCACTTAGTAATATGCTGTTAAGATTTCTCTGTGGGTTTTCACTTTGATAACTCACTTCTTTTGTACGATGAATTACATTCCTTTGTCTGGATTCACCCTAGTTTATCCATTCTTCTGTTGAAAGACATCTTGATTGCTTACGAGTCTTGTTAAAAATGAAAAAAATCTGCTGCAAACTTCCATGTGCAGGTTTCTGTGTGGACCTAAATTTTCAGTTTCTTTGGGTAAATAACGCAGACTGCTGGGTTGTGTGAGAAGAGCATAGATCTGGTTTCGTAAGGACACTTCAAACTATACTTAATGAGGCTGTCATTGTACATTTTTAAGTGTAACAAAGGGCTTCTGAGCCAAGTGTGATGGAGCATGCCTACAATCTCAGGACTCACGGTGGTGGCACCTGCGACCATGTGCTGCAGCTGGGTGTTACTGTCGTTAAAAGCTCTAAGAGGCTCACTGCAGAAGGCCCAGGCAAGAGGACTGCAAGCGTGAGCCCAGCTTTGGCAACTTACAGAGACTCTAAGCTTTGTCTCAAAATAAAAACTAATGCAAATATAAAAATGAATAAAAAGAAAGCGCTCCCATGTAGCTACCGCAAAGACTTTGAGTCCAATCTCCAGCCTCTTGGAGAGGGTTCTGGTGACTCCGTCCCTTCACCAGCATTTGTTGTCAATATTCTGAATTTTGGCCACTCCGGCAGATGTCACATATCACTATTGTTTTAATTGGTTTTTCTCTGATAAAATATGATGTGGAATAGACTTTCATGTGCTTATTTTCTGTCTGTATATGTCTTGGTCAGGTGTCTGTTAAGACCTGTTGCATGTTTTGAGAACTATGGGGCCAGGGAAATAGCTCAGCAGGATAAGTGCCTGCTTAGCAAGCACAGGGTCCCAAGTTCAATCAATCCCAATCTTGCTTTCTTTCAAAAAGAAAAAGAAAAAGAAAGAAAGAAAGAAAGAAAAACTATGCTGTTGTCTTACTGCTGAATTTTGAGTTTTTAAGAGTTCTCAATTTATTTTAGTAAAAATCATTAAATATATTTTTATCATTTTTTCTTCTTTTTAATGTATTTAGCACAGGGTCTACAGGATCTCACTACACAGATCTGACTTGTAGTGATCCTCCTGTTTTCTTTCTTTTTAAAAATTTTTTTATTTTTAATAAGAAATAACAATATGATAGTTTCAAAATATGTTAGTAGCGCATTCATAATAATTGATACATTGAATATTGTTGTCCTCATAGTAGTTATACAGAGCACAGGGTATAGATATGATAAATTTTTTAATCCATATTAGTAGGGGAGGAATCCTCCTGTTTTGAACCTCACTACCACACCCAGTCTCAGGCACTGTCTCAGCATGCCCTGGGGGCAGGGCCTGTGCAGCACTCCAGGGATTGAACCTCAGACCCTGAGTCTGAGTAAGTGGTTGCTTTAATCCACTGAGCTATCTGGCTGGCCCTTAGACATGTTTTAAAGAAATGTTTTCTGTATCTATTTGTCTGTTCATGGGTAACCAGGCTGGATAAGTGTGATTATTTTTAATGAAATGGAGTCCTACTCAGCCACTAAGAAGGATAAACTTGATCATTCGTAGGTAAGTGGATGGTCCTTCAGACCACACTCTTAAGTGAAATAAATCAGACACACTTGCTGGTGTGAGAAACCAAAAGTGTAAAAAAGAACCAACATGCATAATAGATATTGTGAAACAAGAAAAAAAATGTTCAAGTGGGAAGGAAAATTAAGTAGGTAGGTAGGGAAGCAGGGAGAAACATAAAAAGAGAATAAAAGCAAAGACGGAAGCAAAGCTTTTATAAATAAGGAGTGAAAGAGGGGTTGAAGGGAGGGAAGAGAAATAGGGGAAAAAAGAAGAATCAAGGTATTTCATGTAGAGGCACCAATTCCCTAAGATGTATATAATGAGTGTGTACACCTAAAATATGCAAATAAAATTAATATCTTTAAAAAATGCTTTTAGGGGGCCGGGGAGATGACTCAGTGGAAGAAATGCAAGGCTCTGAGTTCAATCCTGGTATGACAAAAAAATAAAAAAAATAAAAAATAAAAATAAATAAATAAATAAATGGTGTTTGGAAAGATTCTTGCATGTTCTCTCTTTCTCTTGACATTGCTTTTTGTAGAGCAGACTTTTTAGTAGGAGTGAAGTCTGGAAGAAATCCGCTCATCAGTGATTTGTTTCGGAGACGGGCCTTTGTCGTTATGTGTAAAAAGCCATTGTCATATCCAAGGGTCAGTAGGTTTTCTCTGATATTATCTTTTATTTATTTATTTATTTGGTCTTTTTGAGACAGGGTCTTGCTATGTAGTTCAGGCTGGCCTTGAGCTCACTTTTGTAGCTCTGGCTGGTCTTGAACTCACACCAATCCTCCTGCCTTAGCCTTCCAAGTGCTGGGATTACAGGAGTGTGCCACAACACCCAGCTCTGATATTATCTTTTAGAAATTTTGTAATTACACATTTTACACCAAGGACTATAATCCATTTCTGTTAATTTCTGGAAGGACACAGGTAAGAGTCCTTCTTTTACGTGTGAACATGCAAAATGGTCCCTGTACTATTTATTGAAAAATCGATCTTTGCCTCGTTATGTGGCCTTCGATTCTTCGTCAAAGATAAGCTGATCATATTTATAGGCATCTAGTTCCAGGCTCTCTGGCCTGCTTCACTGGCCCGTTTGTCTATTCTTTCACCTAGACCAGTGATGGCGAACCTTGTAGAGCTTTGGATGGTGTAAACAGCCTACTGTGACCAAGTGCCTAGGCCACCACCACTGACCTAGACCACACCACCTGGATTACTGCAGGTTCGCAGTAAATCCTGAACTCAAGTAGTACCTGTAGCAGATGATGTAGTCATCAGTGTAGGAAATCTAAAGGAAGAAATAAAGATATTCTGTTCTACTATTGTGCTAGTTA
The DNA here is from genome assembly GCA_004027915.1 of Capromys pilorides. Taxonomy (NCBI): domain Eukaryota; kingdom Metazoa; phylum Chordata; class Mammalia; order Rodentia; family Capromyidae; genus Capromys; species Capromys pilorides. The sequence continues at coordinate 4,328 of PVKN010006437.1, forward strand.
TTCTAGTTTTTTCCTCTCTTTATACAGACTTTAAAATCTATAAAATGTGCTTAGATTTTGACTGGGGTTGTATTAAATCTATAAAACAAGGTGAAAGAACTGATGTCTTACCAATAGTGAGTCTTCCTGAATGTGTTTCACTTATTTAGCTCTCCTTTGGTTTCTTTCGTTAGCATTTTGTGACTTTCCTAAATGAATCTTGTTCTCCTCTTGTTAGAATTATGTTAATTATTTACTTTTGTGGAGGTGTTTATGTTAACTGAATTATGTTTTAAATTTCAATTTCTGTTTGTTTATTGCTGGTCTATAGAAAAATGATCGAGGACTGGGTTATAGCACAGCAGTTGACTGTTTGCTTAGCATGTATGAGGCCTGGAATTTGTTCCCAGCACTACACAAAAAAGTTATTGGTTTTTGCATATTAACTTTATATCCTGCAAACTTACTTTAATTATATGTCAGTTCTGTCAGTTTTTTTTCTTGATTTTTTTAGATTTTCTACATACAAGGTTATGTCAGCTGCCAACATAGTTTTATTTTTCCCAATCTGTATACTGTTTATTTTATTTTATTTTTTTTGAATTTAAAATTTTTTTAAAAAAATTAAAAAAAAAAAAAAAGAATTCCAGTGTAGCATTAAATAGCATTGGTGATCATGAGGAAGGAAACAAATAAACAAACAGAAACCAGCTAATTTATTTAAGACCTGAAACCATAAAACTACCAGGAAAAAAAAAAAAAGAGAAATATTTCTAGATATCAATACAGCGGCACCTTGTTTCGTGAACCTAATTTTTTTTTCTCAATTCTGGTCACAAACTGGACGGGGTAAGAACTGAAACAAGTTCAGTGGTTAGGTTCAGCCTTCTGAGGAAATTTGGTCAGTTCTTGTCCAGTTCTTGTCCAGTTCATTGTGTGACCACATCAGGAAAAAATTAACTTTGTGAATATGCATAGTGGAGTGTCGCCCTGTGCGAAGAAAGGTAGGCCTGAGTGAGCTGTAGGAAAAGGGATACACCTTGAGACGGTAATGCTCGGTGAAGTCAACCAGACACACAAGCCGTTTTCTCTAACACGAGAAACCTAGAATGTGAAGAGCAAAGTAAAAGATAGTAGGAAGTAGGGAGCTAGATCTTTTCCAAGTGGAAGGGAACCAGGAGATGGAGAGGGAGGGAAGACGGGAGAGGAGAGCACAGAAGCGTGAGGCAGTGTGTGCCCGAACCAGGTTTACGTGAGAAGTGTTACTACATCCTGCCGACTGCAGTCATAAAAACATAGAAAGTGAAGAACGAATTGAGCTGGGATGGAGGTAGTTCAGGAGAAGACCCTGGATTCAATTCCCAAGAGCAAGAGAACCCCCTCCAGTGAGTCCGCGTGGCTGCAGCACTGGGTGCCGCGATCTCACCCTGGCTGTGTGCAGGGTGGCCCAGTAGGCTGGCGTGCAGGCCTCCCCTGGTGCGCTGGCTCTGGTTCCGTGATGGCTGGCCAGCCGGTGAGCTACAGGATCTGTGGTCATTCCTTCTCATTGCTTGGGCGACTTCCGCTCCTGCTTTTCATAATGACTGTCACAATTTTCAGTCCTTTAGCAGTGAGAGCAGTTCCCTTCCTCTGTCTCCTCGCCCTGCTGTTTGCTTCTCTGTGTGGAAAGCTTCTGGATTTGCCATGGTGCCGATTGTCTATTTTATTTTATTTTTGTCTTTTTGAGAAAAGATCTTGCTATGCAGTTAAGGCTGGCCGTGAACTCATTTTGTCTCCCAGGCTGGTCTTGAACTCACAACGATCCTCTTGCCTCAGCCTCCCTAGTGCTGGAGTTCCAGGTGGGCACCACTACATCTGGCTTGTTATTTTGATGTGTTAGGTAGAACTTTGAGTATAATGTTAAAAAATAGCAGCAAGTAGGGATCCATTTGTCTTGTGCTGATCTTACTAGAAGTTTCCAGTCTCTTATCATTGAGTATAATGTTGATATAGATATTCTAATTGAGTTGAGAAAATTTCCTTTTATTTTGAGTGTATGGTTTATATCTAGCTATCCCCTCAAAGCCTCAGGCATTCATAAATGAGACATCTCAGAGGTGACTGGATCTAGAGTATGTGAACATGGACTAAGGCTGTGATAACTAAATAGCTCATTGATTGGCTTAGCACAGTTCTGGGAGTGGAAAAGGAGAAGACCCACCCTGGGTATGGGTGGCACCACCCAAAAGCTTGTTGCCTGGATGGGATAAAAGGGAAAGGGAGGTTACTTCTTTTTATGCTTGCTGCTTGCTGTCTTCTGCCTGCCATACTATGAATTATTTCTCCCCTGCAATGCCCCTCTGATATAAAACCCAGCCTTAGAGCCCGCTGACTATGGACTGATGGATGCCTTTAAAAACCGTGAGATGAAATAAACCCTTCTTCCCTTAAATTGTGAGTTTAGGGTGTTTTGTCTCAGCAGCAAGAAAAGTAGTCCAGATACTTAGTTTTCTGAAAGTTTTTATTATGAACAGATGTATCAAATACTTTTTATGCATCTGTTTGTGTGATCATGTGATTTTTCTCTTTTAATCTATTGATCTATGTAGTTGATTGCCAACTGGTATTCGACTTGTAACACCCAACTGAACTGAGCAGTGTGGTGCTGGGGGTGTGAGGACCACCTGAGGACTGTTACTGGCAGAACTGGAGAAGCTGCAGAGGCTGTTAGGAAGGCTGTTTGGAGAAGCTATTGGAGCTGTTGGAAGCTGCTGGTTCTCTTGGGCTGTTCTGCTGGAGGACCTCGTTCTGGCTTTCCTGGTGAACTTGGATGTTCTCATTAAAGTAGGACAACTGGGCCTCATTGTCACTGAGGATGGCTGAAGTTCACTGTGGGGGAGCTCTGGTTCTCACCTTGAGCATGGCTTCCTGGCTCCAGAGGGGAAGATGGTGCATAGCTCAGTCTCTTGGAGAAGCTTGTTGAGTTGGCTTCCTGAAGGAAACTCAGCACACCTCATCACTGGAGGGGCTCAGGACCTCACTGTGGCTGAGAATGGCTGTGATACATTCTGAGAGCTCTGGTTCTTTGAACATTGCTTTCTGGCTCCAATTCAGCTCCCTCAGCCTGCTAGTACAGATCCTTCAACCCACTGGAGAAGCTGAGGAGACTGAGGCAGAGGCCAGATCATGCTGTGGGAGCTCGTGGAGAGTTTCGACCACACAAAAATGGGAGCAACTTGCAGAACTGGTCTTGCCATCTTTCCGTCCTCCCAGTGGTTCTCTGTTGTGCTCTATGGCTGTGCTCCCATGGAGGGTAAACACAAAAGCTGGCAGAGGGCCTGAAGCTAACATTTTAAAGTAGTTAAAATTAACAAGTCATTTCTGTCCAAGCAAGTGAATGACATGCCAAAGAAGGGTTTTGAGGCCTTTTGGAACTTCTTCCTAGGTGGGAATTGGCCCAAGTGGAATAGTGACAGCAAATCGTACAGATTTTTATTTTCTTTAAAAGTAATATACTTAACTTACTTTTGAGAATGGCCTCAAAGAGTGCCTCTTCAGAACTTCTGCGCGCAGTTCATGTTAACTGCAGGGAATTTTGTGCAGAAACCCGTAAATAAGCAACTGTGAAATTAAATTAGCCCCCAGCTATCTTAAGCAAAGACGCTACAAGGGAAATTGTGTTATCTAACTGGCCAGTTGATGCTGGGCTTTTTTCAGATTCAAGAAAGAATTTGAATGACATCCCTGTGTGTTACTCTCATTTCAAATCCTCTGGAGCAGATAAACATTATCATGAAACTGGCCAAGGATGAAATTTAAATAAGTAGTGATTGGAAAGGATGACAGTAAGAGTTTCCACCCCACAAAAACAGACAAATTAGCTTAATTAACTGCAAAATTCGGAGGACAAAGATAGGGGGGGAATTGTTTATGTTGATGTGTAATGCATACTTTATATTTTTGTAAACACATGTGTTAGGGGAAAGAATCTTCACCAACCAAAGCATCCTTTAAAATATCTCCCAAAGCCCAAAAAAATAGATTTTTCTTCTCAAAAGTTATTATCGTTTTATATAGCATTTCTGATGACACATCTCTTGTCCCCAAAGTGGGCTTCCATGCCAGTCAACTGTGGTCCAACCTTGGTGTATGTTTATTTTTGAGCCATGACAACTTCTCATGTATTTAATCATGAACAAAGGAAACAATAGCTACCCCCTCATTAGAAGCAGCCATCTTTTCCTGGTGATTAGAAGAAAATTACTTTAAGTAGCTCATGAGGGTGCCATAGAGTATTGGAGAGCTGTAACAGTGGCCCAGTAGTTAATTAGTGGTCTATATTCAAAACAACATGAATAACTATAGTCTACACCCTACTATTGTGAAGCAGGGAGTTCTTTAAGTAATTCTGCTAACTGTGCACACACATGTGGACTCCAGTTTGCTCGTCCGTTATCTGGTTTGTGCTACTTAACTGGTTATGCCTATTTGTTGTTTTTTTTTTTAAATTTTATTTATTTATTTGTTTGCTTGTTGTGTTTGTTTGTTTCTTTATTCTATTTATTTTGTGGCTGGCTCAGCCTGCCCTGGTGGTGGGGGCTGGCGCAGCATGTGGTGCCGGGGATCGAACCGCAGTCCCTGCAGTTGCCTGAGCTTTCCTAAGCAGGCGCTTTAGACCACTGAACCATCTCGCCGGCCCGGTTATGCCTATTTGAGTAAGTAACACCCAACCAAAATGAATCACCAGTTGTGGGTGTGGCTAGGGGGATTTACTGCGGATTATCTGGGACTTGTGGGGTGTGAGCGACAGCAAGCAATGGGCTTGCCTCCTATGTGGCATAAAAGGATAAAAGGGAAATGAAGAAGAAAGGAAGGCAGGCAGGCAGGCAGGCAGGCAGGCAGGCAGGCAGGCAGGCAGGCTGATTCTGTACCTTTGGAAGAGCTCCAGTCTTCAGCTTCACCTTGGACATTGTCTCCTGGCCTCTAGCACAGACCCTTCAGCCACCTGAAACTGGACTCATGCGGGACACCACAGTGAGCTCCAGGCTTTCAGCGGGATCCCTCAGCTCTCCATTTCCCAGACAGCCCTTCTGCACTCTTCACCATCTGCCTCTGTGGGCAACTTCTGAAGCCAGTCTTGTAAATTCCTTTCTTTCTTTCTTTTTTCTTTCTTTCTTTCTTTCTTTCTTTCTTTCTTTCTTTCTTTCTTTCTTTCTTTCATGGCTGTCTCAGCCTGCCTTGGGGGTAGGGCTGACACAGTGTGGCACCAGGGATGGAACCACAGTGCCTGCAGTTGCCTAAGCTTTTCTAAGCAGGCACTTTAGATCACTGAGCCATCTAGCCAGCCCATTCCTATATATTTGTATATATTGCATTAAATCTGCTTCTCCTGTCCAAATCTGCCTTGGTTACTTCTTTTCATTGCTGAGACAAAAATACCCAACACCCAAAGCTAAAGGAGGAAAGGTTTACTTAGCTCACAGTTGGTGGAGGCTTCAGCCCAAGCCTCAACTTGCTCCAGGACAGGATAGCAGGGCAGAGGGGCACTGAAGAGAGAGATAGCCCATGGCGAGCGGGCAGGAGGCAGTGGAGTGGCAGCAGCAGCAGCAGGCCTGCCTCTTCTGCTTATGCCATCCAGGGACGTGCCTTTTGACTGGCACCACCCGCACCCAGGGCAGGGCACCCTTAAGCCACAGTCCCATGCCCTAATCCAGCTACCTTCCTAACTCTCTGTTTATGACCGCCTGAGGCGTAGAGGGACCACCCAGCCACAAGCCATAGTGTAGTACAGGAGATGAGGATTGCATTGATGAAGCAAACTGGAGGTCAGCATACATTAACTCTGAAAGCTAGAAAAATATTCTCGCCATGCCAGGATGCAATGTGGTTTATAGAAAAGATACACTGATTTCGTTTATTCAAAAAATCCCCTTCCCTTTAAAAAAATCTCTCTTCCTCTGCCTTCCTTCTGTATACAGACTCTTTCTCATTTCTCCCCTGCCTGCATCATTCACTCAGCATTCCAATCAACTCCTGGCATTGCCAATCACCACGTACCTGGCCAGGACTGTAATGCAGCCCCTGACAGCCATAATGTCAGTTTTTCTAGGTGTCATGACTAGCCGTAGTTAGGTCCAAGATCCAGGCAAGGCCCATTAGAATTCACTTCCGGGTGTGGGGTGCAGACATTTGGAAGGGAGTGTTTCTCTGCTGAAGAACATAAGCTGAGAGGAAGTGACACGAGGCTAATCTACTATCACTCTGTTTGCTGGTAGCCGATAGCTATGATAAGCTGAGGTGAGTAAGGCAAATCATTTTGTAGTGTGCAGTCCCGAATTTCTCTTTCTGGGACTCTGGTTCTTTCAGGTCCTTCTCCCTCCCTTCTTCCTGGTAATTATTATCAAGGTATTACGACATTTTAGATATTTTTCTAAGGTTGAGGGGAATTACAGTGAACAAGACACAGTTCTTGTTCTCTTGGTCTTTACATATTATGGAGAAAAATGACAAAACTTAAGACAATAAATAATTGCAATAACGATGAACAGTGAAAGGTGTTATTAATAAAGTAGTAAATACCATGGAAATTTTTTTTATTGCCCTAAGCAAATATTTGAGAAAAGCAACTTAAGGGGAAATCTTTCTTTTGCCTCATGGTTTCAGAGGGTTCAGTCCATGGTTGGTGGCCCCATCATAGAACCATCAGGGTGAAGGGTGTGGGACAAGGCTGCTCAGCTCAGGATGCAGAGAGAAAAGCAATGGAAGCCAGGGTGGAAGGGCCAGGGATGCAGAGGAGCCCCATCGTTATGATCCTATGATCTCTTCAAAGCCCCAGCTCCTGTTTGTATCACCTTCTAATAACAGCATTAAATTATGATCTCATCATTGGATTAATCCACAGAAGAAGTTAGAGAACACATGAGCCAATTGCTTCTCTAGGCTCCATTCCGGACATTGATGCGCGACCTAACCCTCAGTGCCCAAGCCTTTGAGGCTATACTTCATGCTTAATTTGTAACGGAAGGAAATGGGACAGAGGGGTGCTATGAGAGAACCTGACTCAGGGTGGTAACTCATTTAGCCGGAGTGTTCCAGAAAAGTTTTCTTTTGAGGTGGTGACAATTGAGTTGCTGCCTGAAAGAGAAGGAGCTGATCCAGCGGGACCTGGAGAGGGTGAGCCCAGCAAGGTGCAGCCAGAATGACAGCCTTCCAAGATAAAGCTTAGAGTGTTACAGACAGAAAGTGTAGGCGGTGGCAAAAAGTATGAGAGTAGGGAGGAGAAAAAAGAGGGAAGTAAGCCTAGAGTGTAGATAAGGCTCACTTACAGTACTGGCCAAGAGGCAGGAGTTTATACTAAGGCTTTTAAAGGAAAGAAGATGGCTTTATTAAATTCTGTCTGTCTGTCTGTCTGTCTGTCTGTCTGTCTCTCGGTACCAGGGATTGAACTCAGGACCTTGCACTTGCCAGGCAGGCACTTATGCCACTGAGCTATATCCCCAGCTCGAAGATGGCTTTTTTAAATTTTAATTTTTTTTATTTATTTATGTGTTTGGTACAGGGTCTTAGTACACAGCTTAGACTCATAGTGATCCTCCTGTTTTCATCCTCCCCAGGCTGGGATTACAGGACATGCACCACCCACACCCAGGCTCAGTCACTGGTTTAGCATGTCCAGGGACAGGGATGGTGTGGCCTGTGGTCCCAGGGATCAAAACCCGGGTCCTGCACTTGCCTAAACAAGCACTCAGTCTGATGAGCTATTTGCTGGCCCTGGCATTAAATTTAAGTTTAAGAAGAACAATTTTGTCTACTATATGGAATAATTATAGGGAAGAAAGGATAAAAGCCAGAAAGCCAGTTCAGGATTTTGCTCTTGTATTAATTAGGAAAATTGTTAACTCTAACAAAGCAAATAAGAATAGGATCACATAATTTTTATTACATAAATAAAGCTGGGGTGATTCTCTAGTCTGATAAATAGCATTCAGAGCTCAAACTCTCTCGATCTTTAACCTATTATGTTTGGCACCGTGACTTGTTTTTATTTTTGTTTTTTTTTTTTTTTTGCAGTACTGAGGATTGAACTCAGGACCTTGAGCTTGCCAGGCAGGTGCTTATGCCACTGAGCTATATCCCCAGCCCCTTAGTTTTTATGCCTCTCTCCTCTGGTTTACAAGATGACTGCCGCAGCTCCTTATTAAACTCTGTTTAGTATCTTCACCACAGTTTGGTGAAAACCATGAAGCCATGAAACTGGATCTCCCCGAATTGTCGTGTAGAACTCCTCCCCTCCGGTGAACCCTCTTTTATTGGTCATCACTGGGTGAAGTGGGGCCAAGCACGGTGACTGGAAAGCCCAGTGACCTTATTGGATGCAGGCTGCTCTTTTGATTCAGATGGTCACTTTCCTGGTCCGTGGGCACAATCTCACCCGGAAGATCTCTCCTGCTGCCGTCTGCACCCTGCACTTGATCCTCATCACTACGTTCTTTATCTTCTATTTAGCTGAAACAGGACAGCTTCTCTGGGAATTCTCAATGACTCTGAGTTCCACAGCCAGGTTTCTACTTCTATCTTACGGGCAATCTCACTGTCCTTCATGCTGAGTCCAGGAAGGCTTGCCTTACTACAGTTAGTCCGAGGGTGATTTCTGTCACTTGTTACCAATGTTCCTAGCTAACTATATTTGCCTTACGTTGGCTATCTTCTACATAAGGGTAGGAAGATAGAAACAGATAAGGAAGGTTTAAAAAGGGACACTGTCTTGTCCTATTTAATCAACTGAGTCAGGAATGGTGCTGGATAAAATTTGCTTCATTTTTGATTTAGCAGTCTGTCCACAGCCTTAAAGCTTATGAAATTTTTTTCTCTAACCAGCCTGTCTTTATTTAAAAAAAATCCAAGTCAAAGCTGTCAAGCTCTTAGAAGGAGGTCAGGCAAGGACAACGTCCTGTCTCATGTAACACTCCTGAGACTCTACAGTGGTGCTTTACCAAGTGTCCCTATCAACAATTCCTTGCAACTGGATACTGAATATATATATATATATATATATATATATATATATATATATATATATATATATATTTCGCCCGGAAGGTCTCTCCTGCTGCTGTCTGCATCGCTGCGCTTGATCCTCATCACTCAATATATATATATATATATATATATATATATATATATATATATATTTATTTTTGTGCTGCTGGGACAAAACCCTTAACACCTCTAACTTAAAGGAGGAGGAGCTTGATTTGGTTCATAGTTTCAGAGGATTTAGTCTATGGTTGTCAGCTGGCTCAATGGCAGGAACGTTGTGGCAGAGGGGCATGATGGAGGAAAGCCTCTGAGAGCCTGGCAGCTGGGAAGCAGCACAGTGCCATGCAGGGTGGAACTGGGAATCATGCAGAGTACCCAAGGCCATGCCTGCATGTCCCACCCAGACATCCAGAAATGCCCTGTACCAGTCCTCAGGTATCTCTCAAATCAATCAAGTTGACAGTCCAGGTTGACTGTCACACTGCGTCTGACTGTATGCACTAATCAGGTAAGTTGAAGAAATTCGAGAAGAGAGCATAACAGCATCTTGCATTTCATTTCTCCAGGAGTGGCTACATTTACAATAACCCTAAAGGAAGCAAAAGCTAATAGTCAACAGGAGGACAGAGAAAGGACATACAGTGACTCATTATCATGCTGCCTTTAATTTGTCCTATTAGCTGATCAGTGGGTAGTCAAAAGTGAGCTGTGACTAAACTAGTTGAGACACTGTTTTAGAAGGCTTATGGGTGAGTGAGATGCAGTTCAAGACACGATGACAGGCTTTGAGTTTTCTCATTGCCTAAGACTTTATAAACTAGGGCTGCTTAGTCTAGGGCAAAGCCTTTGGGGAGTTTATAAACAACCTCAAATAACATATCAACTTTATATGTCTCAACCCTCAGCCATTAAAGAGGGTTAATGGGTTTCATTAGGTTCTCATTACAGGCCTATGACTAAAAATAATTAAAGTTATTGAGGTTCGACCTCTCCCCATCTTATGTGTGAAGTCTTCTCATAGTAGCAGAACTTGGTACATAAAGATGCCTGTACTGAGAACCCTCTCACCGACTCTGTCCTTCCTGTTTTGCCACTTCCTTCCCGTGAAAGCAGTCAGTTTGCGGCCGCTTCCCAGGACTGTCTCTGGTCCCTGAGTCCATCCCGCCTGGCCCTGTTCTACGTCCCTGCTGCCAGGGAGTGTGCAGACCCTTGAAGGTATGTGGTGGATACTTGATGGGCTGTGATCAACATGGATCATCTTTCACCAGTGACATTTTCACTGTAAATTTACTTTAATACTTAAGAAAGAGAAACATGAAACCAGGGAAGAGGCATACAGTGCATGAACTTCAGAGCTGGAGTGCGCGGCTGCTGCTCACCAGCTCCTGTCGGCTCTGACAACTCGCCCTCATAACCAGCTTCATTCTTGTTGTGGGTGGTCCAGGGACAGCGGGATTCAGAGAGGGGGCTGCAGAGGGCACCAGGGTACCACAGAGAGACGGCTCCTGAGTTCAAAGCCCACTCCCACTCTTCTTAGCTCAATGTCTCGGGGAAAGTAGTTTTAGCAGAGGGAACCATCTTTTCCTAAACTATAAAATAAGGATAATAAAACCTTCCTTGCCTAAATGAGCTTGGTTTCGAAGGAAAGAGTGGACTCAGGGCTACAGTAGGCCTCAGCGGAGCCGTCCTTTCCCTTCACTTATGTGATGAGTTGGTTTCTGTCTCTAGGAAACTCACTGTTCTTAGTACTGTCTTGGGGCTGTGCAGATAAGTATATTTACCCCCTCTCTTTCTCACAATCCTTCAGTTACCATTTTTAAAGCTGTGATACATATAAATAATATTTAATAGCACTTATTTGTTTTTTTCTTTTTGAGACAGGATTTCACTATGCAGTTCAGGCTGACCTTGAGCTCACTTTTGTAGCCCAGGCTGGTCTTGAACTTGCACTGATCCTCCTGCCTCAGCCTCCCAAGTGCTGGGATTAGAGGTGTGAGCCACCATGCCCGGCTCTACACTTATAGTTTTAATCATTGAAAGATGTGCAATTTGAGTTGGGTCTGGTGGCACGTGCCCATAATTCCAGCACTTGGGAGACTGAAGCAGGAAGAGCCCCAGCCTAGACTAAATAGTGAATTCAAGGCCACCCTGAACAAAATAGCAACACCCTATCTCAGAAAACCAAAAAGAGAAAGAGAGAAAGAAACCTAGAGAACCTGACTACATTCACAAAGCTTTGTAACCACCCCCACCACCTAGTTACCGACACCCTGTTCTTGTTACGTAGTTACTGCCCATCCCCCGTCCTCGGCCTTGTACAGCCAGTCATCTGTGTTCTGTCTCTGGACTGGACTGTTCTGGGTATTTCTAACATGCAATCATATCATACACAGCCTTTTGTATCTGGCCTCTGCTTTGCCCAGGTTCTGATCAAGGAAGGGACCAGGGAAAGAGTAGGCCACGGAGACGCAGGCGCACTAAGGGATCGAGAAGGGCAGCGATGAACATATTTCACTCACAATTTGGCCCTGGGACCCCATGTTCCCACACCTGACAGTCACATTCCAGCCACGTTGCTGCAGGCCTCAGGGCCTGGCTCCGGCATCGGCACGGCGCTGCTGAACATCGAGTCTGCGAACTGGGACGCTGCTGCATCCAAGGTCAGCCCGAGCAGCAGGTGCTCGGGAAGCAATCGCTCAAGCTGGCAGAGTCCGGCTGGATCTCGCGGACTGTTTATCCTTGTATGGCGCAACAGGGCCTCGTTATGGGACAGCACTTGGCCAGACATTCACAGGACGGGCAAAGCAGACTGGCTTGGCCGTGGCCTTTGGAAAGGCAGAGGGGCTGCTAACGTGCACAGTCAGTGAGCTGCATGGATAATTAAATCACTCCCAAGGAAAACGTTGTTGGAGCGCTAAAGGTCACGGCCATGATTTGTCTGTGATTCTTTGTCAATACGTTTTGCTAACCAAGGACCACATAAAGAGTTCATTATGTGGTTTCTGGCGCTGCCTGTGCTCCCAGACACAGTAACGGAAAATCTGTGGGCAGCCCCTGTTAAATGCGCCATTTACCAAGGCACCGCGGCTCTTCATCCTCAAGTCTGCCTTTTGTTTACCCAAGTCCTAATTCATGTGGGGGGAAATGAGTCTAACTAGAAGTTTAGGGTCTCATAAAAGGCTTTAACTAGTTTCACAAAGATGTTCACAGATGGCTGCGCTGTAAACACTGTAGAGGCCTAGAGCTGGGGAGAAGTCGGGGAATGCAGCCCTGGGCTGCGTTTGTGCTTCGCATGAATGCTTCCAAGTGGGTTACAGTGAATCACTGAGTGAGGTGCAAGGATTTCTGCCTTTCCCCTGGGACCTCTCCTGTCCTTTTTTTGCACAGAGGACCTGGAGAAACTGCTGCAGGCAGTTTCACGGTTGCAGGCATTTCCATGGGGCTCTCAGGAAGCCAGGCAGGGTACAGTGGCTCCAGCACTTGGGTCTCTTCTTGGCAGTAGATATGCCCCGGGGGAGAGGCAACCAGGGCTCCTCAGAAACAAAAGGGACTCCTGCATGCTAAGAGAACCAACCGGGAGAAGGATCTCTCCCAAGCTGATGGAAACTAGAACTCAAACGCTAGCTCCTCTGTGGAGCCCTGCCTAATTTAGGAGCTTTGTCTTTTTGTCAGGTAAGGTTAGACCAGGATAGGTACAGCTTGCCCTGTTATTCTCGCCTAGGCTTTTGATCATATCAGGGACCTAGGCCTTTTAAATCTTCCTGCCTTTGCATTCCTGTGTATGTATGTGTTTGTGTTTATATATGTATGTATGTATGTGTTTATGCATGTAAGCAAATGAAAATAAATAGCTTTAATTTCTCTCATGGGTTAGAAAAAAAGCTGGAGACCACCTGTGACTCTTGGGCCTTTTCTTAATTATCATTGTCTTTGTCCAAAGTAGGGTCTAAAATGGCTGTCTCAGCCATCAGACCTGAGATCCAGGTCACAACAATGGAATGAGAAAGGAGCACTGGATCTTGCAAAGGAGTTTTGTATTCACTGACACAACTTTTTTCCATGGCTACACCAGCAGAGAGAGAAGCTAGTAAAGGCCTTGTAGCTGGACACATTACTGCACCCAACAATAGCATTCTTTGCTGAAAACGTGAGAATAGGTTTGGGTTGGGGACTAGAAGTTTCTATCCCAACCCTGTAGCCTGTTGCACTGGCTTGCCAAACACTTCTAGAAAATGTTTGAATCATAAGGAGTGAGCTGTAGGCACAGTAATGACTCTAGCTACACATACAGTGTATGGATTGTATAGTGTTTAACCCAAAGGAAACGCAAGAACGATTTTTGTTTTTTTTTCTTCTCTTCTTAACACAAAGACCTGAAGTTAGCATCTAATGTCCACTTCCTTTATTAATGGCATTATTTTAAGCAAGCATTGATGATAACAACTCTTCTCTGGAATATTTCTTCCTTCTGAAAAGGGTATTTAAAGACTCTTTTGTTTATCTCTGCATTTTCAGTTTTGGGGCGTGTTTGTGTTTGTTCACACAGACCTGAAGAGGAGGAGAACCGCAGAGCACATCTATTCTTAATGGACTCAGGGCCAGAGGTTACGCTGCACTGGGCGCAGGGGAAGCCTAGGGTTCTGGGATCAGGAAGATAAGACTGAAGACCAGTAGTTCAGATCAAACTGAGATGAAGTGGCAATTTTATTGATTGATCGTAAAATGTGTATAGAAGGAGGAGCCTACAGTGTTAAGCTAGGGTGTTAGATTCAAATCTTACCAGGCCATGAATGTGATCTTTTGGCCTTGATTTCGTCATATGTGCAAAAAGTTACACACACTTTTGGAATCAACCCATGGGTTAGGGCTGGGGAGGTTTCCTAATGAACCTAAGTGGGATCACAAGCAGGCTAGGAGTGTGCTGAGAGGAGGCTTGTGGAAGGAAAATTCTGGATTGAATTTAGGAAATGCAGCATGAAACTGAGAGCCAGAAAAAAAAAAAAAGCACATGGAGCTGAAGACGGTAGGTTACAGAGCAAATGGGAGAAATAAGTTTGGTAGCCAGAAATCGAAATGCACAGGCATCAAATAGGCTACATACAAACTCATTCAACGCAGTGTCCCATATGCCCCACAGCCATCTTCTACCTGAATTTTCTAGACCAAGGAGAAATTCCTCAAGGGACTGAAGCTCTCAGGATGGGGCTACTGGCTGCCTAGTACTTTACAGTTAGGATTTGAAACACTTGCTTCGAATGCAGAAGGCGCTGGCTCCTTTGGCTGAATTTTCACCAACTCTTCCACTTTGCATGTGAACCAGTTCTTCACTTTCTTGGGTTCTGTTCAATTGATGGTATGTACAATGGAGGTGAAAAAGCAGGAGGCAAGAAGAGAAGATTTCCTGCAGGAAGTGAGTCCAAGTCTTGTAGCTGATGGACACCTTCCCATCACTGGGAAGATGGGGGGCACTGCTCCAGGGCAGGGCCTGCTCCGGTGTGCCCTGCTGAACTGAGCTGCAATCAGCAGGGCTGGGGGATTCCTTGGTGTGCTGAGAACACCTGAGGGCAGTGTGCTTCAGGCGGAACAGAAAGGGATTTTCCTTTGCTTCTTTCTTGTATGTTTGTGACTCTATCAAAAAGTAGAATCAGGCAATGCCTTGGAAGTTAGACATTTGTATAATTCTACCTGAACTCTCGTAATTTATTAGGATCTATTTACAACAGGGAGAGTCTCAGTTTATTTTTCATGTTAGCAAAAAGCTACCTAGTTGATAGAGTAAACAGTGGGTGAGTCAAAGGACCCTTAGAGACAGTATTTTGAAGTTTAAATCATTATTAATGCTAATGATTTGAGGCATATTAATGTCACTGAAATTAAAGACTGAAATAGGTAAGGGTCAAATATGTAGATTTTTCTGTGATTCACAAAGCTTTCAAAAATTGTTTGAGAAAACACAGCAACTGTCATTTTGGCGCTGTTCTCTTTAATGGAGAAGGGCCGGCAAGCAGGTTGAGGAAAGCTTCCGCACCAACTTTTCTGGTGTGGCAGGATTCAGTGATTCTGTAGAGGCTACTAGGGAGACACATGGATGATTCAAAAAGGATATCTGTTTTCAAGAAAGCAAGATCCACAGGTTCCTTTCAAGAATAGAAAATACATAGAATACATGGCTGCATATGACAAATATCAAGCCAAAAGCTTTAGAGCTTTGCCATCTGCCTGACAATTCATGAAAGAAACCTTGTGGTCACCTTTCACTTTCTCCTTTCTCTTGGTTCCCTCTGAGTGTTCTCAACTCCTGGACTTTATGTGTTCTGGCCCCTCCCCTCTAGAATCCTCTCCTATTCTTAGAGTCTCTCGAGACTCTCTTGATATCCTCAGTATCAAGTGCCTTCTGAGATTTAGGCTACCTGAAAGATACTAGTCATCTAAAGGAGATCTCAAGGACTGCCTTTGGTTCATGTTGAAGGGAAGAGTTTTTCCCCTATAGGGTTCACAGCTCAAGTGGCTCAATGGCCATCTGTCCAGGCATCTTTAGATCAGTTGTTCTTACCTTTCCATCCCAGCTACTTGGTAAGAATAAGCAGTGGTGGTTGTGCATCTCCTAAAAAGAATATCTAACCTCTGACTCACACCAGGAAGAGGAGAAGGAAGAGGGGGAAGGAGGGGGCCCCAAACTGTCCCATTTCTTCAGCTCCATGATAGCAACCAGTGTGGTGGGATAAAATTAGATAGATCAACTGCTGTGATTTTCCTGAGTTACCTCTTGGCCCTTTGTCATTCAGCCAGTAGCTGACCTTGCTTTAGGACCATAACAGACAAGGATGTAAAAGAACAAAGAAACAAAGGGGGTTTGTATATAAAAATAAAGAAATAGTTATTCCCCTGTACATGCTGTGGCCCTAAAGAAGGCCTAAAGAATATATATCTGCTATACAAACATAGAAAGAGATAGATGAGTTACTTACCTGAGAGCCATACGTGTCTCTTAATTTATTGGCAGAATAAAGGACCCTACAACTGCTAATAAAGTGCCACGAAGCCTTATTTCCCTTATTAAGAGTTGAACTTGGCAGGGGGATGGGGCCTCCACTAGAGGCCACCACATACCACAAAGTGTCAAGCTTCATTGTCCAACTCAACACCAGCCACTTCCCTGTATTTCTACAAGCTGCTTCACAGCAAGGAGTGCCAGGCTGAGTCCAGCCTGGACTTGCACTTGAGCCCCTGTATTTGCACTGGAATCTTGGGCATGAGCTAAGAGCAGCTTTTCTCTTACAGCATTTTGATGAATTACTCTGGAAAGCAGCTAATGCTTCAGTGCTAAGAACTGTTTTGACAAGTTGTTATTTTCTTTCAGAGAAGCTGGTAACTTAAAAGCCACTTGGCACAGTCTTCAGTTTCATCAGCAGTAGAAGAGATGGCTGAGTCTTTACGACAAGTTCCACAGCCATGCCTATTGGTTTGACTTCTTCTTCTTCTTCTTTTTTTTTTTCTGTCTTTTTGAGACAAGATCTCACTATGCAGTTCAAGCTGGCCTTGAGCTCACTTTTGTAGCCCAGGCTAGTCTTGAACTTGCACTGATCCTCCTGCTTAAGCCTCCCGACTGCTGGGATTACAGGTGAGCACAACCTCGCCCAGTCTCGATTGCCATCTCAGCATGCCCTAGGAGCAGGGCCAGCACAGGACACTGGACATCAAACCCTGGTCCCCGCATCTGCCTAAGCAGGTGCTTTGGTCTGCTGAGCTATCTGGCTGGCCTCACTTGCTTTTGTCATCTTCAACTCTCAGGAGTTGGAGATGACAAAAGTGACAGCATACATCAGTCTGCCTGTCCTGCTGGAATGAGCCTTCGGGGCAGACACAGGCTGGCCACAGTTCTCCACAGTTCCCTAATCTTCAAACCAGATTATAATTCTACAGTAGATCTCCACTGAGTCATAACTCTGCCTATATCCCAGGCACCCAAGAGCTCTTCAGTCTAACTAGGCTACGAAGCAGGCATCTTCTCATATCTTGTCCTAGCTGTAGATAATCGAGTTATAGAAAACAAAACCACACATAGTTTATGGAGAGGATCAGGTTGGACACCTTTGTACATCTGGTAAATACCCACTTATATAGTCATGGTCCTATCTCTGGAACAAAATACATAACACCCACAGCTTTGAGGAAGAGAGGTTGTTGGCTTCAGGATTCAGTGGGCTCAGTCTGTGGCTGGCCAGCTACAAGGCAGGAGCAGTGTGACAGAAAAGCATGGGGTGGGGGCAAAGCTGCTCATGCCACGGCACCCAGGAAGCACACGGGAAAAGGAGGAGCTGGGGACAAGATCACCCCTTTCCAGTCACCTCTCCAGTGACCCAGTCCTCCAATGAGACCCTGCATCCTAACAGCACATGAACTCATGACTTCTTTCACTCATGCATATTAAATAATTAATTAATTAGGTACAGGGTCTCACTATGCAGCTCGAACTCGTAGTGATCTTCCTGTTTTCTACCTTCCCACGTGCCACCCTGGGGCTAGCACAACATGCCCAGGGTTGTAGGGCCTGCATGGCATGGGGTACTGGGGATCAAACCTAGGTCTTTACACTTGCCAGGCAGGCACTTATACAGCTGAGCGATCTCCATGGCCCCCGTCTACACATATTAGGGACAGTCCCATGATCCAGTAACCTCCCCAAACCTTACCTATGAACACATGAAAGTTTGGAGGGACCTTTAGATCTAAACTATGACATCATTCATATTGCAGCATTCTCTCCCTCTCCCTAAAATCTTTACTGAAACATTAAGGCATCCCAATTTTAAGTCCCCCATTTCTCTACCGAAGCTTCTTTTCTGACTGTGTTAGTGGGTAATGTAGTCACGTGACTTTTGGTCCTAGTAGATTGTGAAGACTTCGAAGGCAATGGCGTGTTCCAGCTAGTTCTGCATTTCTCATGTGCATTGTCTAAAATCCCTCTGGAAATATGAACTTCCATCATTGCAGTTCTGGTAGTACCATGGCCACTGGCCTTGGTTCTGATGACCAGAGGAGAGCCACGCCCTTGAAACAAAGCCAGATGCACACAGCAGCACAGAATTGTCTTTACCCTAACTTTTTATAGGACATCTCAGTTCCCTGCAGCTGTACGCAAGCTTCTGTGGTCAGTTGGATTGTAACTGTTTTGTATTCAGAGAGAGAGAGTGACTATTAAACTTGAAACCTTAAAAAAAGAAGTAAATTAAATTTTCTTTGTTTTTTTAACTGTAAACATCTTGGGAAGCTGCCAGTTTCATGACAATGCCAAGAAGTTCTTTTCTGTGAAGGTGAATGTAGGGTTAGTGAGGGGGAAAAGTCCAGCTCTGGATTAGGAGCAGGGCCATCTAAATTTGACTTCAGGTCAAAAGGAGCAGACACAGAGGTATTCCTTAAAGCAAAGAATATGTCAACCAAAACTGGGTAAGGGATTTTAGTGCAATTCAGCACCATAGTCACTTTTAAGAGAGTTTGTTGCCCAAAGGGATTCAGTAGACCGAGACCACATCATCTGAGGTGCTATAAAGAAACTCTTGGATTTCCTCCCAGAGAAGACTTGCCTGGATGACCAGTCGCAAGCAAAGTGGGACACAGGGAGATTCTCTTTACCCAATCATTTTTCCTCCTGATTCTGCCTCTGCTCTCTCAAATTATAGCTAGGAAATTCCAAGTGCCCCATTCACTCCTTCTAAAGACAGTCAGCTGCCTCAACACCTTTGATTACTAATATCCTTCACAGTGTTAGAACCACACGTGCTGTTGTTACAGCCCCAGTGGGGCTTTGGGCTTTAGAGGTCAGGGAATGAGACCCTATTCACCTTTAAGTCCTTTGAATGGGACGGCAACAGTCAGGACTCAAAAACTGTTTATCGAATGACTACAAAAATAAAAAAGTGTGCAGTGTTTCGGTCTCTTATGTTTATGACAATTCCTTTAACAAAAGAATAAAAATTTTCTTGGAAAAGACAATGTCATAATATTATTTATTTATTATATGTTATTTATTTTCTGTGAAAGCACAGAAAATACACATTTCAAAATTGTCCCATGTCAGTTGTGAAACAAGAAGAGGTCATACCCTTCACTTGCGGGTTGACTTGAGTAACTTATAGTTAAAATGGCAAACTCACTGCCCTTTCTTTTATTTGACCTTTCTATTTGAACCTGGGTGGTGAGTGCTAAGACTTTACCAGTGAGAGAAGCGGTGCTCAGGGATGCTAAGTGACACCCAGGAGTGGCACAGCTGATAGCTTCCTGAGAGTGAACTTTCATGTTTGGAAGGTAACTGAGTGTTCTCTTCAATATAGAACAGAATCCCAGCCCTGCCACCTTGGACCTGGTGAAGTCTTTGATGGAAATGAAATGCCAATTTTGGATGCAAATGTAATGAACATGTTTTAAAACATGAAATTTCTGTTAGTGTTTCTCATTGTTCTAAGAGGTATACAGTGAATCACTGGAAAAAATATATTTATACTTCAGACATTACATTCATAGCATACATATGATAAAAATAGAACCCTAAAATACTGCTGATACAGTGTATGCAAAGCATGCTGTACATTCTAAACTTTTCATTTCAACCTAACACGACACAAAAGCAATGGAAAATTTCCCTAAGAGAAGACATTTGCCCCCTATTCAGTCCATGTATTTGCTCCATGTATGGTGTTAGACAAATACAAAACCTTGTTCTATCTAAGCAGTGTTTAACAAAAAAGTGCTCAGGAAAATAGCGAGTGAAATGCATGTTGTGCTATGATTTTGGAACTTTGCTGTGTTTGGAATCTTAGGTTTTGTCAGATTCTCTACAGTTCATCAAAATCCTTTTGCTTTATGGTTTTCATATATCTAAAAAGATAAGCATGTGCAAAATTGGATATTCTCCAAGCAATGTGTCTTTCATTGTGGTTCTTGAAGAGCTCAGCTGTATGAGTAATGGGCTTATATTTTAGAAAGCAGAGTATGGAATAAAGTATTACCTTAAACACACAATACCTCTACTAACGTTTTCTAAAATATTATATTGGGATAAATGTGGATTATGATTTTCATATAATTTATTATGCTCTCTGTGAAGTCATACTCAAAACTCCCACTTTGTAATTTTGAAAGTTGAAGACATACCTTATTTCTACCACTATAGTATGAATTCCTTCAAGGAAGTGGCTGTATTACGTTGGATTGTGTGTAGTTACCAGTAGTAGAAAACTTTTCTGAGGGGATGAATTGTTGCATAAGACAAACATTTTGAGGGAGGCAGCCCCTGCAGTTGGTTTGTTGACTTCTTGATATTCCAGAAACTCCCCCATCATAGTTCTCCTGGCCTTCTCCCCATGCTTGTTGCTGGGTGTTGGCAGGAGGGCTAATATCCCTGCAGTCATCAGCATTAGGGTCAGCAAAGAGCTGGAAGGGGAGCAATGTTGTTTCATTCTTCCTGTTGTCCTTAGCATCTTTCAAGTAGACCTTTGACTTCTTGTCTGTTGCCAGGCCTATGTACCTGGCCACTCCCAATTGAGGCAAAGACCAGCCAAGTTGATATTTAACTATTCTACTTTTTATAGGAGAGAGTGTCTAAGTGGAAAGTAATGAGGAGGGATGTTTTGGGATTAATCAGCTAGTAGCTTTCTTTTTCTTTCTTTCTTTCTTTCTTTTTTTTTTTTTTGAATTGCCTGTTGTCATAGCATAATGACTGGAATGGTACCCTTATTATAAATGAACAAAATCTTTTAATTTGGGAATTACTATGTTGATCTTATAGATGGTGAGTTTTTAAAGGAAAGGAACAAACATGACTTCCCATGATGTGACAGTTCTATACTTTAAACCAGTTTAATCCTCAGAGCAATCCTTATTTTACAGCTAAGCAAACTGGAGTTTATGTGAATTAAGTAGTTTGAATAGTTACTAAGCTGAAAAGATCCTTCTCAGACACATGTTTTTCAGATGCCCAAGCCCATCTATTTCCATCCTACCATTTTATTGAATGGTTCAAGTTGTCTTGGTATAAAGACTGTCTTGGGGACTTTTCTCTCATTGCTGAAACAAAATACCCAATGCCCAGAATTAAGGAAGGAAAGGTTTGCTTAGCTCATAAAGTGTGGAGATTTCAGTCCATACTCCTGGCTCCAAATCAGGGTGGCATGGTACAGGGACAACAGTTCGTGGCAGAGGAAAACAGCAAAGCAATGGTAGCAAAGGAGGAGCTGTGCAGAGCAAAGCTCTTCCCCTCCCTTATACTGAATGCAGGCTGCCAGCCCCAGGGTGGGTGTAGCCCTCCCACCCATGATCTCAGCATTGGACCATGAATCAAATAAACTCCAGAAGCCTACCCCATGACTGCATGAGGGTTTGCAGGGACATCTAGACAGAAACCATAACAAAGACATTCCTAGTAGACCAGAATACTTTTGATATTCCTTCTAATTATGAAATGGAATGTCTACTAAGGACTACTGATGAACATTTATAATAACTTTTTTCATCATAGACATCATCAGTTTCCTAAATTGCAATGCATTTCAAAATGATGTCTGATTAAGTAGACTTCCAGGAGAAGTCTGAAGCAGTGAGTGGAGCCAGTGCAGCAGGTGCCTGTGTAGGAGACTATAATAGTGGGTTCTAAGGTGGAAAATATCTAGTGAATAAGTGAGAGTAGGGAAGCAGCTCTGACTCCAGAGTATGCATTGCCACCATGCAGAGCTCTGCGGCGATCAGCAGGACCAGCCCTCATCTGTGATGTCTTTGGGGCTGTGGGAATCAATAACAGAACGAGGGTGATCAAAGTCTGCAGTTCTTTGAGCCTATGGTTTTGGCAGAACGACTCCTCTGTGGACCAAATGAGCTGAAGGCTTTTGGGGTTGGGTTTGAGAATACAAGAGGGAAATGGACAGTCTGCAACCTGGGAGAGCAATGAGTGCTTGCAGTGTGTTTATATTCAGCAAGGGAAATGACTGGGTTTTAGCTGCGGAAGTCAGTTATGTTATCAGTCCTGATGGCAGCATGTCACTGCTAAGGAAGGTGAGGCTCTGTTGAGGGCATGGTATACTTCTGGAGTTTCAGGTGGAGATTACTCAACCCACCTAGATGACTGGATGAGTTGGTGTGCAGTGGTTGGGTTTGAGACTGAGAAGCAGAGAGAGAGGTTAATGAAGACCTTTCTGGAATGAGAGCTGTTTCCTGGCACATCAAGACAAGGCAGACATGTAGGTCGCAAAGAACAGCCAGGGGTCACAGGCTATGGAAGTGCAAGAAGAAACCAGAGATGTGAGAGATGCGAGCAGAGCTTCGAGTGGCTAGCTGGGCAAGTTATTTGCTTCTTAGTAGTCACCGTGTATGCGTCTAAAGTCTAGAAAGTTCTAAAGTGTGCAGTGAAATAAGTGTATCTTTTCATCCCCTCATTTTCTGGCCTGAGAGGCAACCAAGATTATGAGGTCCTTGTATCTTCTTTTGTTTTGTTTCTTTGGAACTGGGTCTCGCTATGTATTTCAGGCCTGCCTTGAGCTCACTATGCAGCCCAGACTACTCCTGAACTTAGCAGTCCTCCCTGCCTTAGCTGCCTGAGTGCTGGGTCTACAGCTGTGCTTCACCCTGCCTGGCTGAAGGCACTTACACTCTTGAGAGACACTTCATGCACAAACGAGCTAGGCTGCATATGCAGATGTCTCCGTGCACTTTTTATGCAATTGCTATTATAGCACGTGGATCTTTCTTCACCTTGCGGCTTTTGTTAAGCTTGGCAATGTGATTTGGTGATCATGTCATGTTACTATAGAGAGAATGGAGAGATCTTGGTCATTTATCTTTCTTACCTTTTTTAAACCCTTGCTAACATCCATTTTCTGGATGTGCTGTGGTTTATTTAAACAGTTTTCTCTTATGCTGCGTCCAATATTTTCTTGTTGCACTAATATTTTGTATGTAAAGTGTGTGCATGCCTGTGTGTGTATGTGTGTGTGTGTGTGTGTGTGTGTGTGTGTGTGAGAGAGAGAGAGAGAGAGAGAGAGAGAGAGAGAGAGAGATTTTATTGCTGGGATAAATATTCCCAAACTATTCATTCTAATATGTGAAGATCTATTTGCCAGGCTGTTGACTCTTTGTTTTATATAGCACTAAACAGCCCAAGAGAGCATCAGTGTTGGTTACTGGGTTCAAATGCACCAATAAGGTCCACCATAAAGAACGAGAGGTTCTGCAGAGACTTGCACGCTTCCCATTCTGGTTCTATGAGCTTCCTGAGTTTCCGTCATGGCGTTAGGAGTGGACGGCAATGTTATTTTCAGACACTCACCTAACAAGATGCTTCGGGATCCTCTGCGACCAGTGCATTTTATCTTCCCATTGTCTGCAGTGCAAGGAAGCACTGTGTTTGCTTCCGACTGCTCCTCGTCAGCAGACCCTCCTTCATTCAGCCACAGTCGATCTAGGAAAGTGCGATAGAGGCCAAGCAAAGACTCTGCTAAAGAGGGGTTTGGCTGGTAGAGCAGATAATGAGGCCAATGAGAAGCTGGAAGTAAGATTTGTGCTGATCCACTTGTAGCTGTGTGAGAGTTAGGTGTAATTGAACTTTTATCATTTAGCTGGAATGCAGTACATTCACTGGCCTTGTAAAAATTTAATGGCGGGCTCAGCGGTGCAGCACTTGCCTGGCAAGTGCAAGGTCCTGAATTTGATTTTTGGTACCTAAAAAAATAACTAATTGAGGGAACATTTTAGAAGTTTTAAATTATTAGATCTTTTGCTTTGATTGGCTACTATATAAAGCCAGACGGAGTTCATCCATCGTAGCACCTAATAGTTCTGCCCCATACATCAAAGTGTGTTTCTCCACTTTGTATCCTGCCTCTACTATTAACTTGTCACCACCAACCTGCTTTTATTCATTCACATGGTGTGTGATGGATTAAACTAGTTAGCTGGCCAGATAGATTATACAGGGTACATTAACACTTAGGATTTTTGATGGAGCACTGGGCAAAACAAAAGTTATTCCTTCCCGAAGACAATTAAGCCTGCTGCTCGCTGTGTTTCAGACTTTGCGGCTCCCACTTTCTCTGCGTGGGCAGATAATAGCCATGTAATCATTTTAGTGCAGGTGCATTTAATTAGTTTCTTCCTTAAATGACTTCTATTAAAGGAGAACGGTCAGGGCTCTAAGTAGCCAGTCTCCTTGAACTGCATTTTTT
>PVKN010006438.1:0-28530 GCA_004027915.1 Capromys pilorides
GGGGGGGAGGGGGAGAAGAAGGAAGGAAGGAAGGAAGGAAGGAAGGAAGGAAGGAAGGAAGGAAGGAAGGAAGGAAGTCGGTCGGTCAACTACTCTGCTATAATTTCAGGTCCTTGTGGCTTTGCAATCTTGTCAGACCCTTCCCCACCACTGGTCAATGTGCTCCCTATTTTTAAAAGTCTATTACTTTATAAATACTCACAGTGAACTGGCCACTGGCTGTTGCTATATAAATTGTATACTGCTTCTCACTGGCTGTGTCAAGGTTCATCTGGTTTGATTCTCCTTTGCTTCGCAGTTCTTCTAAAGCTAGTCTCACAGCCAGATACTTCGATAAGTGATCAACAGTGGCATTACCTGAAGTCTTTATGTATCTGGAAGAACGAACCACTAAAAATTTAATATTTAGAGCACAGGAGGAAAAAATACATTTGAATTATAGAGCTATTTCTAAAAAAATAGTAAAAATTTGTTGCTCTGTAAACTAAAACTTACTTATTGAAAAGCACTGGAAAGAAGAACTTAACACTCTATTGCCAGGTGATTAAAGCTTCCTTGCCTTCTATAAAACATGTTATAAAGCGATAAAAATCAAACACGAACACACAAAGTAAAATCAGCAACACCCTTTAACACTAACAATCAGACCTACTGGCTACAGCAGCAAGAAGAATATTAATATGAAAGAAACTGCTCATTATCCATGAAATTTAAATAAGAACACGCATATTAGGGTTAATCTTGCCCTCTTCTTAAAACTCATATATACATTCAGCCACTCATTAAATAAATATTTGATGTTTACCTTCACTTAATGACAGGCAATGTGCTGGACATACAGTGACAAATCCCCTCTTACCAGCATTAAGCTTCAAAACCTACTGGCACCCTGGGGTCATGACTAAGACATGAATAGAGTTATTTTCCCTCCTGTCTAGAAGGGTCACTCTTCAGATGCTCAGCTTTGAATTCCAAGTATAAAAGGAAGGTAGAAAACAAACACTGGCAGTGTGACAAAAACTGGTTTTCTATTTCTTTCAAAAAATTGCATTTTTACTCTGAATTAAACATTCTGAAATCAGAGCATCTGAAATTAACCTGCATACTTACCTCGTCTGTGCACTGTCATCTTTTTCCATAAGTGTGGGATGAGGCCTGAACACTAACTCAATTTCACTAGCACCATCCATTACTGGATCAATTGCTACTGTTGCATTGTTATTATCAAGTTCGAGCCCAGAATCATCAGATGTCTTGGTCCGTTTGTTACTAGGGCCTGCTTCCTGATTGCTGTGTGTGGATGCATTACTGCAGTGCGAACTGTCACCGTTATCTTCTGCTCCACTACCGTTTTCAATCTGTTGCTTCTTGCCCCGCTGTAATCTAGTAAAGGGGGACGAGGCCAGAAAAATACATGAAATTTACATTTCATCAAAACATCACATCTGAAACATGTCTCCTACTGACTTCAGATTCTAAAAGTCAGTAGTGACTTTTAGGTGTAAGTGAATCTGGTGATCTGCACAGTATCACTGTTCCCCATAGGTCCCTGAAATCAAGGTTTGAAAAAATCACCACATACAAATACTTAAGGTATTAAGCAAACAAAATTTAAACAATGGTAAACATTCCATTCTTTTTCATTTCCTACAAAGTCGGCCAATGCAACACAACAAAAGTTATAGATGCAGCTCACTAACCAATTAGACAAGGGACACTGTGTACATAATCTCATTTACTTAACAACCTAGCAAAGAAGTAACATTACCATCATTATGTAGTTGAGAAAACCAAAGAAACTGAGGTACAAAGTGAAAAAACTGTCCTATTTTAATATAAGCTAGCCTGAACTGCATGGTGGGACCATTTCTCAAAAAGACTGTGGGGTGTGTGTGTGTGTGTGTGTGTGTGTGTATGCATGCGTGTGTATGCATGATCAGATATGGCTCAGTAGCATAAGAGCCTGCCTCACAAGCACAAGGTCCCCAAGTTTGATCCCCAGTACCACAAAAGAAAAATAGAAAAAAAAAAGGAAAAAAAGAAAAGGGATACATGATGAAAAAGAAGCATTACAGAATGATAGCACTTGTAACCACAGTGTTTTTATTATGTTTATTGTCAGAACAAGCAAATAATGGCACACCAATTGGAAAAGATGAACAAAATTTAATGATTTTACGTTTGTTAATTAAAAAATAAGAGGAAAGGAAAGAGGGAGGTACTTTTTGGAAATAGGAAAGAGGATCAATAGAAGGGAAGGAAGGAAAGGGTAACAAAGGGATCAAAAAATGTTTTCCCCAAACCAAATATACCAATGTCCCCCTAAACAAATGTAATTACTTTGTATCACACACACAACATCAATTAAAAGGAAGATTTTTTTAGGCTGGGGAGATGTTTCAGCAGCTCAAACATTTGCCTGGCAAGCTCAAAGTCCCAAGTTCAATACCAGTACCAAGAAAGAAGAAAGAAAGGAAAGAAATAATGAAAGAAAGGAAGCAAGGAAAGCAGGTGAGACAGCTCAGCAGACTAAGCATCTGCTTTGACAAGCACAGAGACCAGAGTCTGATCTTAGGTCCTGCATGCTGCGCCGGCCACAACCCCAGGTGTGCTGCCGTGTAGTGGCGCACACCTATGATCCCAGCACTGGGGAGGCTGAAAACGTAAGAATTACTGTAAGCCCAAGCCGTGTAGTGAGACCCTGTACATAAGGGGGGGGAGAGGAAGGAAAAATGAATTAATTCTTGCTTTTTAAAGAATAATACAATTCTCCTTACAAAACCCATGGATAATTTCAAAGCTAGGATGGAATGATTTAAATGTTAATGAGCAAAACTATGATTCAAAAATATACAAATACACTGGAATGTTATTTATCTTTCCAAAGGGAAAAAACCTATAAGTATGTTGATGATATTGTGGTAAGTGAAATAAACCAGTCACAACAAAGGCAAACACTGCTTCTACCTGTCTGAACTATTAGCTTGTAGAAATAGTGACTACCAGAGGCTGAGGAGAGAAATTCAGAATAACTGGTTAATGTGGAATTTCAGTTTTCTATAATACAAAGAAGTTCTGGAGATCTGTTGCAAAACAATGTGAATAAAAACAACAGAATGCCATACTTAAAAGGTCTTTTTTAAAAATGGATAATTTTATGTTCCACGCTTTTTAACAATTTTCATGTGTGTACTAGGGAAGCAACCTCTTAACCACAAGTTTTAAGATACATAAGCCCACTTAATGGAGCAACAACAAATAAAAACTTTAATAATCACAACATAAGAATGATACTTGAATGTTTTAAAATCTACAAGAAAAGTGACTTTTTATATAAAGCTGTTTTACTTTACTATAAATTGAAGTAATCCAACAAGTTCCCTAAGCCTTGACATATTTGTACCCTGTAATTCTTTCCAAAACAGGACGGAAGCGATAGCTCCTGGTGAGGTGGCACATGCCTGTAATCCGAGCACTTGGGAGGTTGAGGCAGAAGGATTGTTTTGAGCTTGAGGCCAGTGTGGGCTACAAAGTAAGTTCAAGGCTAGCCTAAAGTGCACAGAGAAATGCTGTCTCAAAAAGAACAAAACAAAACAGAAAAAAAAAAATTTTTTTTTTTCTTTAGAGTTGGAAGAATGTTTTCCTCATTGTTAAGTACTTGGTACAGGGTCTCACCATGCAGCTCGGACTCATAATGATCCTCCTGTTTTCAGCCTCCCCAGTGCTGGGATTACAGGCATATGCTGCCACTCCAAGACTCATTGCTGGCTCAGTGTGCTCCAGAAGCAGGAATGACACTGGCTGCGAGACTGAGAATTGACCCCTGCTCCCTGCACTTGCCAAATCTTAGGGCAGTAAGCTACCTCACCAGCCCTAAAAGTTGGAAGAATTTTATTTATTTATTTTTTTTGGGGGGAAGAATTTTAATGGTCGTTTGACACTTTGAAAAATAATGATCATCCCTAAAGCCCAAGTAAATTAGGAAAAGAGAATGGGGGTAAGTAGATACCCAGAGTATACAATCTTGGAAACCATTACTGTTTTTGTTGCATCAGGAGGGTTTAAAGTTCATAGCTAAAGCAAATGGGACAACTGAGTGGCCATCAACTAAAATGATCAACAATGTCAATAAGCAAGGAGTCTTAGGCAGACGCAGCAGCTGGGGTTCAATCCCCAGCATGTCTGCTATCTAGCTCTACCTCAAGGGCATGCTAAGAAGGCAACTGAGACTGAGCATGGCAGCACAGCACCTGTAATCCCAGCTGTTGGGAGGCTGAACACAGGCGGATCACTGAGTCTGATCTACATACTGAGACCCTCTAAGCCCTTACTTTAAAAAAAAAAAAAGCAAGGAATAAGAATCAAAGTTCAGTCATTTTGAGATGCTTATTAGCTGTGGAAGGAGATAAAATCTAAACTTCAGAGCAGTTCAGACTGGATATATATATATATCTGGGAATCATCAGCATACCAAATGATATTAAAGCCAGAAAACTGGATAGGGGCATCTGGAGACAGACCTCACACTCAGAAAAAGAGATTCTCAGGATGTTCTACTTTGAAGAGTCAGGAGAACTGGAATAAATTTATACAAGAAACTTAGAAGGAACACC
The DNA here is from genome assembly GCA_004027915.1 of Capromys pilorides. Taxonomy (NCBI): domain Eukaryota; kingdom Metazoa; phylum Chordata; class Mammalia; order Rodentia; family Capromyidae; genus Capromys; species Capromys pilorides. Next base: position 4,614 of record PVKN010006438.1, read on the forward strand.
TGGCAGCATACAAAGGGAACCTGGATAAAAGGTCTCCCAAAATCCAGGTGAAGAAAACTATTCAAGGAAAGAAAATTGAATTGTGTGTAATACTGCTCACCAAGACGAGGTTCTGAGATTCAGCCATTAGACTGCACAATGTGAAGGTCAATGTTAACTTTCACAACGGCAATATGATGGGACCTGTGATGGCAAAAGTCCAACTGGAAGATGTTCATCATTTAAAAAAAAGAAAAAGAAAAACACAGGCAACTGTTTGAAGTTTTGCTCTAAAGAGGACAAACAGAACGCCAGGGGAAATCCTAGTATTTTAAATCAAATACCCTATCATGTCCAGAAGCATAACACACTTGTACAAAGAAGTATCATGTAGCACTACTATTCGTTGATGTATTTTACATTTTTAAAGAAGTAAATTCAATATTTAATAAAACATCCCCCAAAACTGGCCACCTTCTCTAGCCACCTTTCCCAAATACCTGTTCATGGCCTGGATCTTCAGACCCTCTTCAATGCTGTGACTGAGCGCCTGCTGATTGTTGTGCTTGTTGATCCTGGCTAGTACTCTCTCTTGATGAGCTTCGTACTCATCACGACTTGGATAAATTTTGCTTATGAGTGCATCAAAGTTTGGGTCTGGCCTTAGTGATCTTTTGGAAACTAGTTTTTTCCGGCAAGTGGGACATTCTTTATTGCTAAATAAAAACAGAGGAAAAGAAAATGTGAACAATGCCAGTATCTTTGGTCTAAAGAAAAGGCCAGTTTCTGTATAGGTATCACACTGCAATAGCTTGCTTGCTTGTTTTTTCACAATAGCTTTCTGAAGTCACAAAAATTTAAAATAATTAACCTGAATTTCCTTAAATCGCTAAGTAAGTAAAAGCAAGATTTTGCCAACCTGAGATACCACCAGTGCCAAAAGACATACCACCTTAGACACTTCTCAATGATAATTTATGCACAGCCATTTTACAAATTAAGTCTCTTCTTACCTAAATTTAAACTTTTCCTTTCTGGTATCCATACAGTACATGGAAAAATTACCCACTATTTATATGCTATCTATTCGCTTACTGAAATAAACAACATTTTCATACTTCAAACTCCAGAGAGCTACCTACAGCCATGCTATAATGTAAATAACTAGTATAATTCATTTCAACATACCCACTTCTCAGAGCTGTGATAATACAATCTGCACAAAAACGGTGCAAACACTCCTTTGTAGTCATAGTGTTCTTCAACATATCCAAACAAATTGGGCACATTAATTCACTGTGTAGACTTCTAGGTGAAACCACAATTTCCAGGCCATCTGTTATTGCCTCCTGTAAAAAAGAGTCACTTTAAAATTATATAGTACTTATTTTTTATTGTGGCACTCACATTCACAATAAAAAATATTTTTATTCAAATATAGTCATTGAAAATGGTAAAAATGAAATGCGCCTGTTATGTTACTCAGCCACCACTCTTGTCAACTCATAGCCAATCCTGCTTTAGCTGTAATCTTCTATTTTCTTGCAACTCCATCAGAGAGTATCTAAATCCTTATTTTAAAAGTAAAGATAATATGTTATCATGGTAAAAGGTAAGAAATGGAGAGATTATCCTGGCATTTTCAAGCCACATTGAATTTCTAACTATGTGCTTTGGTAATTCTAGTTATATTAATTAGCTTTATGGTTCTCTACATATATCATTGTTCTTTTATTGAAAATTATAGCTTGCACTAACTGAACCCTAAGAATTCTTCCATCTTCATACATTACACCTTTTTCTTTCTTTTCCTTTTCTTTTTGTCTTTTGTCTTTTTGAGACAGGGTCTCGCTATGCAGTTCAGGCTGGCCTTGAACTCAGTTTTATAGCCCAGGCTGGTGTCGAACTCACACTGATTCTCCTGCCTCAGCCTCCTAAGTGCTGGGCTTACAGGCATACGCCACCACACCTAGCTAATACCTTTTTCTTTAAAGAGGAAAAAATAAAAAATAAAAACAAGTAACAAGAACAAAGACTAAAAAAAAAAAAAAAAAAAAAAAAAAAAAAAAAAAAAAAAAAAAAAAAAAAAAAAAAAAAAAAAAAAAAAAAAAAAAAAAAAAAAGTACCATAAGACAATAAAAGTGGTACTGAATTTCAAAACAAGAACTGAAAATTAACAGTGGTTGTAACATTGTATGTTGTTACCATCAAATGTGTTGCTCAGAGTACCAGGTATAAGCATGTAAGATTGACCAGAGAGTTAAAACATAAACTCTTCCTGTTATATCACTTTGACAAATTATATCTTTTATGCTGCCAATTGAAATATTTTAGGATTCTACAAAAGTACAAGTTGAGGGCGGGCGAGATGGTTCAGTGGTCTAAAGCGCCTGCTTAGGAAAGCTCAGGCAACTGCAGGGACTGCAGTTCGATCCCCGGCACCACATGCTGCGCCAGCCCCACCACCAGGGCAGGCTGAGCCAGCCACAAAATAAGTAAATAAAGAAACAAACAAACACAACAAGCAAACAAACAAATAAATAAAATAAAATAAAATTTAAAAAAAAACAAAAACAAGTTGATTAATAAAGTTTCACTTTAAAATCACTGTCTAACCTCAGAGTCTTTTTCCCCAAAACTATTTTACAAAACATGGTTAGGTTCTCAAGCTGACCAACAGATTTAAAACTTAACTCATCTGAGATATACCTCAGTGGATTAAAGCACCTGCAAGCAGGTGCAAGGGCTAGAGGTTCCATCCCTGGGCCTGCCTTACTCCTGGAGCGCGCTGAGACTGGGTGTGGTGGTGCCTGTAATCCCAGCTCTTGGGAGCCTGTAAACAAGCAGATCACTACAAGTCCAACATCATACTGAGACCCTGAACACCTTGTAGACCCTTCCCTAAAATACAAATAAATGAATGAATGAATGTTCCTAAAAATTATATCTGCAAAAATGTTTCTGGAGTTCCAACACAGAAGTTCAGGACTATCTTACTGTTGCCAGAGAGTCCTACTTGTTTCATCAGCACAACTCATCCTTTACACAAAGCACTGAAAACAAAGATTACTAATGCCAAATCCTCTGATACTGGCCCCCTACGGACGGAGAATTCTAATTCTATATTGAAAAGGAATACAGCAGTTTAAATAAGGGACTTCCAATATGTTACCTACACTTTCTGTTTCTACTGGCTCTCCATCACAGTTGTGCTTTAACAGGGTAAAAGATCAATTACTCCACAAGACACCAAAATTCTCAACACTGTCCATAAAAGAGCTCAAGTGAAATATATTTGTGTTTACAATTACTATTATCAAGTGACTGTTAACATTTTTTAACGTCTCTATAAAGTATTTTTCCATATTTTATTTTACTTAGACAAAGTTTTTCTTTCATTATTTTAAAATAGAATCCTACTTGTAATTGTCGCATAGAAATTGTAATATTTATGGTGGCACAATACCTTTTTTTTTTTTTGGTCTTTTTGATACAGGGTCTTGCTACATAGTTCAGGCTGGCCTTGAGCTCACTTTTGTACCGCAGGCTGGTCTCAAACTCCCACTGATCCTCCCACCTCAACCTCCCAACTGCTGGAATTATAGGTATGTGCCATCACGCCCGGCTCATGACATTTCTTTTTTTCTGGCTCATGACACTTTAATAAATGTGTACAATACGCAATGATGGGTAACTTTTATATCATCCCCATCATTTATTTTTTCTCTGTACTGGGAACATTTAAAAATCTACCATATAGCCAGGCGTGGTGGCGCACACCTATAGCCCCAGCAATTGGGAGGCTGAAACAGGAGGATCAATGTGAACCTGAGACCAGCCTGGGCTACAAAAGTGAGCTCAAGGCAACCTAAACTGCATAGTGAGACCTTGTCTCAAAAAGACTGTGTGTGTGTGTATGTGTGTGTGTGTGTGTGTGTGTGTGTGTGTATTCTAACATGCAAATCTATGATTCAGGATTTATAACATCTATTTTATAGGTTAAGAAACTTTACCAATCAGCAATGATGATAACCCATTTGGATTTCTAACAAAATCTAATCCTGGCTAAACCAATCACGTCTGTTCTTGTTGCTGGGAAAAGGGAAATCAGATTGGCATTACCAAAAATTTCATCAGCCTTACATGGGTATTAAGACACTGCTCAACAACTGGTTAATAAATACACTTTTCATTCCTGTACCCTACCTTATTGCCTGTTCTTCTCTTTGTAAATATTTTTCCTACCTGCCACAGATTATAGCAAATATAAAACAACTTTCTGTTTGTTCCAAGGAAAAACTACACCTCTTCCTATCAAAGGTACATTCTTTTGCTGCTCCCTGAATAAGTCTCTCTCTTGATGTTATTTGCACTCGGGTTTCAGCAATCTTTCCCTCTCTGTTGTCAGTTTAAGATATTAATATCTCACTGAGGTTACTGCACACTGCAAGGTACAGGGAAAATGAAGCACTCAAACACAAAACAAGAAACTTCTTAATTCTGTATTTCCCTCCAGGTTTTTGCTGTTTCTCTGCTTCCCTGGGCAGCCAAGCTTCTCTGTAGAATGCCCTATACTCTTCTTTCATTTTTCTCCATTACACACAATTATCATTTCCTTGGCTCATGATCTGAACCACTGATGAAAATACATCGTGACTCAATTTTTAACCTAGAATGATCTACTCAAGTTAATTTGCTCTTGTTAAGATAACTGAGTATAAGGGCCAGCGAGCTAGCTCAGCAGACTAAGCACCTGTTTAGGCAAGCACAGGAGCCATGGTTCGATCCTTGGCACCACATGCCATGCCAGTCCTGCTCTTAGCACACAACCGAGACCAATGGCACACCTCTATAATCTCAGTGCTGGGAGGCTCAGAACAGAAAAGTCACTACAAGTCTGAGCTGCATAGTGAGACCCTGTACCAAACACATAAAAAATAAAGATAACTTCAGCGTATACCACAAACCTAATAAACATTCTCTAATCTTTGTTCCAGCCTAGTAGTACTTTTGAACACATTAATTCTATCCTCCTCCTTGAAACACTTTTTTAGATTCTGAACCCCTCAGCACAAAATCTCCTGTTTTTCTCAGTCTCTTTCACCAGTTCCACTTATTCTGTCCATCACCTAATTTCTAAACATTGAAGCATTTTGAATGAAGTTTCAGGATCCATTCCAGTTCTCTGGTGATCATATTTATTCCCATTGTTTAAGATGTGTTAACGATACCTAAAGTTTTATAGTTAGCCCAGACTCTAATTAGAATCTCTGCCTGCTTACTCCTTTCCAGGCTTCTCAAGCTTAAAATGACTCCAGTTTTAAGCATGTTTGCCTTCAAACCTTTCCTCTAGTTTAATGCCATCCACTTCCATGCCTCATTATTACTTCTTACACACAACTTCTCAACATGCGTGGTTTTGTGGGTATTCAGTTGCTTAATGTCTATAAACTTCATGGGCTAAAGTCACATCTGTTTTATTCGCCACTGTTCCTCTTCTAATGCCTAACAAGAAAGGCTTGTATGAAACATTAAAAAAAATTCTTTGTTGAAATAAAGAATGAAATGTCACTTAAGTTTTCATTTACCAAAATCATACTTCAGTTCATATGTGCCTCGTAAAGGCCGGGGAGATAGCTCAGGAGCACAAGCACCTGCCTGGCAAGTGCAAGGTGCTGAAGTCAATCCCCGATTTGGGGGTGGGGGGGTGGGGAGAGAACATGTGTCTCATATTTCCAATGTTATTTTAATCTGTATTACCTGAGGTGTTCGTTGTAATTCGTATAGGCTCAGTTCCCATGTTTTGCTTAATGGTTGAGTTCCATTTGTCTGCACAGCCTGAGACATTGCTAGGAATAAAAATAAGGCAAAAATAACATTAACATTTGAAAGAGAACTGCTGTAGTCTTAATATATACTTAGCCCCAAAACTGACAATACACCTCTTGGGCCTCAGAAAACAGTATATCAAAATATACTACTTTGAATTTAAACTGAAAACATCAATAAAGCACCAAACACAGGCAAGGACTTTCTCTAAGTTTCCTTTATCTATCTAAAGACTAGTTCTATCAAAGAAAAACCTAACTACAGTGGTACCTCACTTACTGCAGAGGTTCCATTCCAGATACCCACTCGGTAAGTGAAAACCAGTGAAGTAGTGACACTACAATTATTTTACTATTTATATAATATTTATATTTATATAAGACTTTACAATTCCTACTCTTAGAAATCTTTCCCACACTTTTAAAAACACTTCTAATGTTCTTAACCATTTTCAGACTTGTAAAGCTAATAAACTCATAATTTTAACAACATTCATACTGTATGGTACTTCAAAATTCGCAATATAGTGAAACATTCAAGATAAATTTTGAGTTCAATCCCCGGTTCCGCAAAAAGAAAAAAAAAAAACAAATCAAGATAAATTTTGATTAATATTTTTTGACAACCCACCAAATGAGTCTTCAAAATAACAAGGAACTACTGTATTTCAAATATTCTTACAAAAGTTTCATTAGCCAGGAAAGAATAAACTCATATGATAGAAAAGCCTAAAATCTCACCATACCTATATCCAAGGAGAACTTTTCTTCCAGACTCTTCCGCTCAGCCTCATTGTCTCTCCATAAAATATTAGTTACTGCCCCTCTACAATTGCCTATAGTTCCCTATTTCCCCTTACTCTAAGAAAAGGGTAGTTAAATGTCAACCATGTGGCCCTTCCTTTAAGGTCCATATGGTCTCAATCTTTTTGGCATTAGGAACTTAGTTGGCAGAAGACAATTTTTCCAGACAGGAGTAGGGGCTGATTTTTTTATTTTTTAAATATACTTGGTACAGGGTCTCACTACGCAGATCAGACTAGTAGTCATCCTGTTTTCAGCCTCCCCAGCAGTGGGATTACAGGTGTGTGCCACCATACCTGGTCTCAGTGGCTGACTCAGCGTGCCTGGGCAGGGCCAGCACAGCACGTGGTGTCAGTAATCAAACCCCAGTCCCTGCGCTTGTCTAAGCAGACACTTAGTCCTCTGAGCTATCTCACTGGCCCTACTATATTTTTGTGACACATAAAAATTACATTTCCTAGGAGGCCGGCGAGATGGCTCAGTGGTCTAAGGCGCCTGCTTAGGCAACTGCAGGGACCGTGGTTCGATCCCTGGCACCACATGCTGCCCCAGCCCCACCCCCAGGGCAGGCTGAGCCAGCCCAAAAAAAAAAAAAAAAAAATTACATTTCCTAGCATTAGCATAACTACCTCAGCTCCATCTCAGTTTATCCGGCATTAGATTCTCATAAAAGAGCATACAATCTATACTGCTGCCATACATAATAGGATTTCCACTCTTAAGAAAATCTAATGCCACCACTAATCTGACAATTGGTAGGGCTCAAGTGGTAATGCAAGCAATGGGGATTGGCTACATACAGAGATGAAGCTTCACCCTCTCTTTGGCTCAGGTGATGGTGCCTGCTTTATACGATTCCTGTGAATAATAAACTTCCATGCTCTTATCCCTTTAATTTGCCTATTGTCAGTTTTATTTCAGAAAACTCATGTACTGAATCTTCAGAGGGTAAGTTTAAGCTTTCCTAAAAAATTCAATGCCAATGCAAAGAGACAGGCTCCTAGAGAACTGGCAGTCATGAGGGATTCGAGAGCCATTTTAAATTTTTTTTTTTAAACTTGTTATGGCCAGCTCAGCCTGCCCTGTGGGAGGGGCTGACACAGCATGTGGTGCTGGGGATCGAACTACGGTCCCTGCAGTTGCCTGAGCTTGCCTGAGCTTGCCTGAGCTTGCCTAAGCTTGCCTAAGCTTGCCTAAGCAGGTGCTTCAGACCACTGAGTTATCTTGCCAGCGCCGAGTTTTGGTTTTTTGTTTTTGTTTTTAATATTATGGCTGGCTCAGCCTGCCCTAAGAGAGGGGCTGGCAAAGCATCCGGGGATTGAATCACAGTCTCTGCAGTTGCCTAAGCAGGCGCTTTAGACCACTGAGTCATCACACCAGCCCTCAAGTGCCACTTTAAAATGCATTTAAGGAAGCTACTTTTTCTGCATATAAAGACATGCAGAATATGACACTCACAAGAAACAACCCTTGGGGCCAGGGAGATAGCTCCAGGGCACAAGTGCCTGCCTGGCAAGTGCAAGGTCATGAGTTCGAACCCCTGTCATGCAAAAAAAAAGAAAAGAAACAACCCTCATCAAACAATGAGTTTACTGGTGCGAAGATCTTCAACTTCCCAGCTTGCAGAACTATAAGCAGTAAGTTTCTGTTCAAGTACTACTCAGTCTAAAGCACTGTCATAAGTGAATGGATTAAGATAGTACATGAAGCACAAAACTGATTAGTAGGAACTGTTAAAAATACAGGAAAAGTTCAAGAATCTTTCCACTAACTCTCTGACAGTAAGACTATATAACTACCACTGACTGCTGAATACTCAATAGTTGTCATATACAGCATAGTTAACAGCAAAAGTACACAACTATTCAAGGTTTTTTTTAGTAGACCATCTTAACATGTTCTTATCGGCTTCAGGCATACCAATGGACATACTGTAATCACTTACTGGTCTGTTCACTAACAGTAAGTCTATAAATGGACCAAATCTATTTAGTCACTTGAATTTAAATAATCACTGTCCAAATACAAATATTAGCTACTATTCATACCAGCTTAAAATTATTACAATAATCAACACTTGCATCAAATGAAAAATTATTTATGTTCATGAATGGTTTACCAATAACCAATTCTCTAAAGTATATGGCATGGGCCTGGCATGGTGACACATACCTCTAATCCCAGCACTTGGGAGGCTAGGACATGAGGACTATTGAGTTTGAAGCCAAACTCAATGAGTTTGGGAGTTCAAGGTTACACTGAACTATACAGAAAGAACTTGTCTGAAAAGGGAAACAACATGGCAACCTTATAAATACCCCATTGCTGGTATATACAATATCCATTTATAACTGCTTTACCACAAATTAGCTGTATTATAATTTTTATGTCACTTCAATATTTTCCTTAAGGAACTATATAATGAAACTTGATCTCCCAAATCAATACCTTTGCACTACTGTAAGTGAAGACCCACTGAACAGTGGTATAAACAGCCTGACAGGACAGTCATACACGTACCACAAGGGGCTCAAGCTGGTGGAAACAATCCAATTCAAATCACAGCCACCTACAGTGAGACATATGTATGGCCCCATTGTAAACACGTTAACACAAAACAAATATTTCTCTGAAGTCCATGATCATGGAACTTAGACCTAAGTAAAAACCATTTCAAGCTCTACAGGTCATTTAGTCCAACTTAAGATACAAAATCTAGTTTACAGCACTTTAAACCACTGGCCATTCTGCCTCTAGTTTCACAGCTCTATTCATCAAAAATTCTTTATCCAGTCAGCTCTAATATACCTGAAGGTTGACTCGGGAACTGCACCACTTGAGACAAACTGACTATGGTGAATAATTTTCCACAAGACAACGGTTCAAGTACTTGGTAGTCTCAATTATCTCCACCTGATTTTTCTTTCTTTTTGGCTAAACATCCTAGTGCCTCCTATTGCTCCTCATTTTGCAAGATTTAACATATCACTTCATTAATTCCACCTTCCCTCCCACTATAACTTAACCAATATTGTAAGGAAAACCTCTCAGTGCCCCCCATCCCCATACTAAAAACCAAACCCAGGGCTGAACAAATACTAGGAAAGCACTGTACCCCAACCCTACACATCTCTGAACAGAGGAATGGGCTCCAGAACACACTTGGGGAAAGACAGTCACAGTTACAAGATTAACTCCTCTGGGGAGCAAAAACAGTTCCAGTCATCCAAATATTTAACAGTTCTCTATTGTTAATCAAGCATTATTCCCAGGGTCTTTGTCTCAGAACTCATAACCTAAAAACAATGCATACAAAAATAAACTATAATCTGAAAAAAAGAATTTGAGGAGTCAGAGGAGACTTTAGAACAAAGAAGCCTTAAAAAATATTTACCACAATGGAGTAATAATACAAAAGAAGATTGTAGGTCAAAGAAAGCAGCATATGTGAAGACAAGAAAACCAACTTGTGTTTGCAAGATATTACAAGTTTTCAACAGGACAATGACACAACCAAATATCTGCACAGAAACTCAAGAATAGAAAGCAACTAGGAGTACAGAAATCAATGAGGACTTAGACGGACACAGAGACGGGGGTTCAATCCCTGCTGGTCCAACCCTGCCCTCAGGGCACAATGAGACAGTGACTTAGACAAGGCCGGGCACGGTGACTGCACTTGTAATCCCAGTGCTTGGGAAGCTGAAAACAGAGAGGATCACTACGAGAGTGATCTGTGTAGTGAGACCCTGTAGACCTTATAACTAAATATATAAAATTAAAAAATAAAAAAAGAAATCAATGAGGACATCTGCTAAAATGCAAATGAGATTATCTGACCAACTGCAATGAAGTATGGATAGACAAAATTTTGACTAAGGAATACACAGGACTCTGATATAAGAAAGGTTAAATGTGATTGGGAAACCAATCATGCTTTACTGTGAGAACATAAAAGGTGAGAGTTAAAGGAAAAGTGAAGGTATTACATATACTGAGTTCTAGTGACTTGTAGATCACTAAGCAAATATGAGTTAGTAGATAGTAACACAGAAGTACCTTGTACCTTACTGAAGATACACCACCTTTGTTTCTGTTCTCTGAGGCTCAAAGTTAGCACACTTTGTTTAATTATGGACCCTAACCACCATCTTATGAATACGATTAGGTGGCTGTTCCAACAAACTTTCCAAAAAAGTAAGCACCAAAAACACCACAACTGTGGAACAAATTAATTTGTGAACCAAGGTACCACTTTATTATCCACAATACACTCAGTACCCTTTAGGTACTTAATAAATAGAAGCTACAAATAGTACCTGTTTGCCAAAGAATTTGATAATGATGAAAGTTAAACAAAGGGGCTAAATTTAGGTAACATGGACACCTTGCATTTTCCTGAATAACAAAATCACTCAAATTAACATGGGTTAAAGACGTTCTTTGATGGCTCTCACCTTAGCTTCCTGCTTCAACAGGGCTTGGTCAGAACCTGGTGCTCACCCTCAGTGCCATCCGCTCTCAGCTATGTGCCAGATGCTTGTCCTAGGCACACCAAACATAAACGCAGACATTAAGCACCTGCTTTTGGAACTCTTCACCTCCTATGTTTACCTGTTCATGTTTTACTACTTTGACAATTTTAAGATGTAGATTTGGGTAACTCTGTCAAACATTTTCTCCATGAATTTCAAGAGAATATGCTGAGAAACTGATAGAACTATAAAACCAAAAAAGGGGCCTATTCTCACACTGGAACAGAACCAGCAATAGAAATATAAAATCTTAAAGAGGGATTTAGGCCGGGTGTAGTGGCACAAACCTGTAATCCCAGCACTTGAGAGGCTGAGGCAGGAGAATCAGTGTGAGTTCGAGACCAGTCTGGGCCACAAAAGTGAGCTCAAGGCTAACCTGAACTGCATAGCAAGACCCTGTCTCAAAAAGAAAAGAAGAAGAAAAAAAAAAAAAAAAAAAAAGATTTAGGAGACTGGCTTACATGATCAGATGGCAGCTGGTTCTACAATAGCCATCTATAGTTTGGAGTTGTGGGGAAACCACTAGCTACACACCGATAATCCCAACACTCACGAGATTGAGGCACAAGGATCTTTGTGAGTTTAAAGCCAGCCTGAGATATAAAGTGAGTAACAAAAACAAAAAGTGAGTGCCAGCCTTAACTGCACAGTGAAATTCTTTCTCAAAAAGACAAAACAAACAAAACAGCTGTGATATCCATGCAAATGAAGTCAGACCAAGATCTTACATGGTATCTAACATTTAACTCAAATTATTCAAGACTTGAGCCAGAGAGAGCTCAGTGGCTTAAGTGCCCATCTGCCTGGTAAGCACAAGGTACTGAGTTTGATCCCCAGTACCAAAAAATTAAACATTTAACCATTAAGTACTAAAATATAAAAATGTTAAAACAAGAAAATTACATTCAGCAGGTTTTCTGGATATAATACAAAAAGCACAATTTTAAAAATTTAAAATCTTTTCACATGGCTAGGGAGATAGCTTGAAGCTCTAGTCTAAGCAAGGACCTGGGTTTGATCCCTGGTACCTCATGTTGTGCTGCCATATCATCGAAACTGGGCATGGCAATGCACACCTGTAATCCTAGCACTGACTGGGTAGGCTGAGATAGGAAGATCACCACAAGTCTGAGCTACATAGTGAGACCCTGTACCAAATAAATAAACAAATGAACAAACAAATAAATGATTTTTTTTTAAAAAATTAGAAATCTTTGCACATATACCATACTATCAAGGGAGTAAAGAACAAAACACAAAATGAGAAAATATTTGCAAATCATGTAACTAATGAAGATTTGAGATCTAGAATAAAGAACCCCTACAACTCAAAACAACAGCCCAATTCAAAAACAGAAGCACCTGCCTAGCACAAACAAGGTTCGATCCCCAATACCAAAAAAAACAGTAGGAAAAATTATTTTAACCACTTACGAACTTCGCAGGATTTTACATTACTCTTCTTTAAAAATGATCAAGTTACTACTGGAAAGAAAATACTGAAAGTAATACTAGAATGTTTGTTATGTACCTTCTGTGATAGAAAATTAATTAGCTGACTGTTTTAGTTACTCCTAACACTCAAAGTTAAATGGAGAAAGGTTTATTTAGCTCACAGTTTGTATTTCTGTCCATAACTGGCTGTCTCCAGGGCAGGACTGGCACATGGCAGAAGGGCAGGAGTGCCTCTCAGTGGAAGAAAGCAAAAGCAACAAGGATAGCAAAAGTCAGAACCAAGCCTCTTTCTGTCCCTTTTATCTTATCCAGACTGCTGGGATTAGGGCAGTGCCAATCCAATCAGTGGAGTGATCCAGCAATCACCCAGCTTTAACTCCAGCAGCACTAATCCCAGAAATGCACTATGAATCAATCACAAACTTTAAATGCATTTATCTCAGAAAAAGCACCATCTAAAACTACATGAGGCTTTGGGAGGGTACCCAAACCATAACATTATTTAAAACAATTTATGCAAGCTTATTCTGTAACAAAAACTGTCAGGGCAGATATAGTAGTTATCTACTATTAGTAACCTACATATGACTAAATATAAAATGAAGTTCCTAAAAGCTTAAGAGGGAAAGAAACGAGGGACAAGGGAGATAGCTCAGTAGAATAAGCACTTGCCCAGCAAGCGCAAGGTCCCGAGTTCAATTCCCAGTACTGGAAATAAAAAAAAAAAAAAAAAAAAAAAAAAAAAAAAAAAAAAAGAGGGAAAGGCATGTGTATTGGAAAAAACATTCCTGGCTCATATTTCACCAGAAATCTGTGAGTTCCTTAGAAAATGGATTGTCTCCCAGGGTCCAAAAAAACACAAAATCCTTCCGGATACTTAAGATAATAGGTATAGGCTAAAATTAAAAAAAAAAATAGGTATAGGCTAAGCACATTGACGTCAGACAAGAATACAAAGGTAAAGAACAATGAAACTATCTAGCCTTCGTTCTTTGGCCAGGCTCCCAATAAAGCAAAACCTCAAGTGCGAACATGCTTGGTCAAAGTGAACTGATATTTCTGGGTAAGAGCCTCAAGTGTTAATTTCTAAAGTACAAATGGAAGAGGGATTACGTTAAATAGTCGATGTGTAAGGATATCATTATACTGTAAAATTTCATACATCTGAATTGTACTCTTACTGAAGTAGCTGTGCAAATAGCCAGCCATGAGGAACTTCCAGACTGAATGAAACAATTTTCTCAAAGATCTTTAAATTTTAACTTATTCTGTGCTAAACTCTTATGAGTCCCATGCCTAAAAATGTTTACCAGCTGCTTTAATCATAAAAACTGCCTAGTCTAAGTCAGAACATCTCAAAAAATATTATAGTTTAATGTAAGTATGCTATAAATTACACTCCAACGTCTTAGGTAATTTAGGTCATTTAGAAATGTCCATTTACATTTTGAAGAATGATTGCTACATTGGTCTTCTATAGCTGCTACACAAATGGCCAAAAATCTGGTTCTTTGAAACAAAAATAATTCATTCTCTCACAGTTCTAAAGGCCAGAAAGTACTAATTCAGTTTTTACTGACCCAAAATACAGGGAGTGTCAAACTTCCTCTACAGGCCTGAAGAAAAATCTGTTTCATGAATTTTTACATTTGGGGGCATATTCTTTACTCTGGCCACCTCCTATTCTCTCTCTGTAGCTGGTAGTACTATCTCTTTCCTTGTCTATAATTTTCCTCTGTACCCTTTTATAAAGATACATATGTGGACATACAGGGCCTGTCTGGGTAATCTAGGATAACCTCTTCATTTCAAAATAATTATGTGAGTAGTGGTACATGCCTATAATCCCAGTTCTTAGAAGGCTGAAAACAGGAGGATCACTATGAGTCTGATTTGTGTAGTAAGACCCTGTACTAAATATATTTTTAAAAATAGTAACAATGTGAAAGTGTTGACAAGATAGCCCAGCAGACTAAGTGTCAGGCAAGCACAGGGACCTGATTCAATCCCCAGCACCAGATGGGCACGCTGAGCTAGCCACCAAATCCAAGTGTGGTGGCACACGCCTGTAATCCCAGCAACAGGGAGGCTGAAAATGGGAGAATCACTACCAGTCCAAGCTGTGTAGTGAGACCCTGTATCAAATACATTAAAAAACAATAATTGTGTGAAAAGATCCTTTTCCCAAATAAAGTAACACAGTTTCCAGGGACTGCAATGTAGGTAGCTTACAGGGGGCCCCATTTTTCAACGCATCATACTTGTCAAAAATGAATATAACACACCAATATAACCAGCTCCCCAAAGACAACACTTTATCCAGCACATGACTGGTTTCCTTAATTTGGCCTTTTACTATGAAACACACTGGAAAATACAATCACTTTTAAGTTACTCAAGTTAGGGCCGGCAAGATAGCTCAGCGGTCTTATTAAGTGCCTGCTTAGGCAAGCTTAGGTAACCACAGCAGGGACCATGGTTTGATCCCCAGCACCACATGCTGTGCTAGCCCCACCCCCAAGGTAGGCTAAGCCAACCATAATATAAAGTTCTTAAAAACAAGAAAAAAAATTACTCGCCTATCTTATTTTTCTATACAATATTTTTCATTAGAGACAAGTTTCTCTAAGCACTCTAAAAAAAGTTAAGAAATTTCTCTTTACTTTTATTTATTTTTTTTTTTTGGCAGGACCAGGGTTCGAACTCACGACCTTGTACTTGCCAGGTAGGCATTTATGCCATGGACCTATCTCCCTGGCCCCATCTCTTTACTTTTAATATTTGTCTTTTTCTTTTACAATTAGTGTCCCTTCTGAATGTTATACAGATCATTTCAAATTAACTCTTCAACTTCTAATATTTTTTCTCTTGCATTATTTTGAAATAATAAGTGAAAGAGCAAACTATTTCTTCTAAACCAGGAAGAATTAATTCTTAAGCAATCAAACTACCACATTACCTGTAGTAGCTATCGTTTCATAAATACTACTTTCAGTATTTTAATCTAAAACTACATTTGTAAAGCACATATAATTTCTGTAATTTTTGAGGACACGAAGTCTTTTTATTTCTTTACTGAGAAACCTGTTACTGTATTAAACATTAGAAATATTCATTTAAATTTTTCTAATTGGATTATAAATCTTTTCCGCATTGTGAAACACAGAGCACAAAACACTCCCGGTGATTTTATAAATCTTCACTATCCAATCTTAAGTTCTTCTGTACTAGTAATAAATTTAATGTTTCCTATACTCTGTACATTATCATTACAGGGAAAATAGGTGTTTTTGAAAATGTTAAGGCTTTAACTTCATCAAAAAAAAAAAAATAATAATAAGGCCAAGGAGAACAAGAACAAGACAGTGAGACCTGGATACAATGGCCTAGCCCCTCCTCCAAACAGATTCAACACTTGGCCTGGATATCACTGGGCTGGAGCAGACAGATCCAAAGGATCTGAACAGAGATGCTTCACCAGGCTTGTCAGCAAGAAGGCCGTGGAGGAGCTTGCCTACAAGTGCAGTGTTGAGGACGTGTAGCTTCTCTGAGGCTGTGCCAGTGCCGTGGGCTGGGGTAGGGCATGAGAGAGCCAGGCTACTTTGGTCTCTGCTAATAATGAGGTCCTCACAGACTAGCAACTTGTGGAATGCTAATTTTGACCCCAGGGGAACACTTGAAACTTCATCTGTGTGTGGGCTGAGCCACCTGAACTTCCAGAGGTGTACCCAGCATTGTAGCTGGCTTCTACAGTGTGATTTCTGTACCCCAAGGCTTGTTTGGCTATGGTTTTTCTCTGTTTTTAATAAATATACATTTATTTTTTTAAATAAGAAAGAAAAACAGGGGCCGGCAAGATGGTTCAGTGGTCTAAAGCGCCTGCTTAGGAAAGCTCAGGCGACTGTAGGGACTGCGGTTCGATCCCCGGCATCACATGCTGCGCCAGCCCCACCACCAGGGCAGGCTGAGCCAGCCATAAAATAAATAGATAAACAAACAAGCAAACAAACAAATAAATAAATTTTAAAAAAAAACTTAAAAAGAAAAACAATGTCAAGGCTTTACCTAAAATGTAATCTAGATGGTTCAGTGTGCTCTGTGCCTTCCTATCATGTGTCTCCCTCCACCAGCACTATCTCATCCTTTCTAATGCTACCTTCATACACAGTCTTGAGTTTTGCTTTTTTTTACTTTATTTATTTAGGTTATGGTCAGCTCAGCCTGCCCTGGGGGTGAGGCTGGGGCAGCACGTGGTGCCGGGGACCAAACCGCGTGGGCGCTGCAGTTGCCTAAACCTTCCTAAGTAGGTACTTAAGACCACTGAGCCAGGCCGGCAAGATGGTTCAGTGGTCTAAAGCGCCTGCTTAGGAAAGCTCAGGCAACTGTAGGGACTGCGGTTCGATCCCCGGCGCCACATGCTGTGCCAGCCCCACCACCAGGGCAGGCTGGGCCAGCCACAAAATAAATAAAGAAACAAGCAAACAAATAAATAAATAAATAAAAATTAGAAAAAAGACCACTGAGCCATCTCACTGGCCCCCACTACACAAAGTTTTAATAACAGGCATTTAGTCTGTAATGTTGCAGGATGTAACTACTAAATATTGGTCAAAATTAGTTATATCAGCAGCATGCTTGTTTTTGCCCTTTTTCCAACACAACTAGAAAGGTAAGATTCAATAAACACCTCAGTTGAACATATATTTAACAGAAACTTTCATTGTAGTAGGAAATGAAAACCTCCAAGAGTTTATTAGCTAAAGAAAAGACAACTCTACAACACCTTCAGTATGATTTGCTAAATTCACTGGGCGTGGTGGCACACAGTGGTAATCCCAGCAAGGGAGGCTAAGGCAAGAGGACTGCAATGAGGCCAGCCTTGGGTATATAGAGTTCAAGGTCAATCAGAACTACAGTGAGACCCTGTCTCAAAGAAACAAACTTGCTAAACTCTTCAAGAGTACAAAGAAGCAGTCCAATGAGGAACTGCAGTCCGATGTGGAAAGGTTTAACGTTAGATCAAAGTTAGTTACCAAATGAAGAAAAGAAAGCAGTCCAGAAGGACAGAAATAATGCACATAGGTACAACTCAGCACCGAACAATAACTGAATATAAACAACAAAAGACAGTATGGGAATACCACTGGTTCTGGCTAAAAACTTAAAAACTGTGGACTAGAATCAGGCCAGCAAGTCCTAGGAAAAAGTCATGGTGCAATGACAAATTCAGATTTGCATTTTAGATAAAGAAATGACCTTTGGCAAGAGTGAAGGACAAAAGTAAGAAAGGCAAGAATCCTAATGAGAGGCCAAGTGTAAAGAAGCAGAGAAACCAGAAAGGACAACAATAGAGCAATTAAAATACACAAAAGGGGCAGGAGGGGAACCTGCTAAACTGTGGAGTTGTGGCGGTGTAGATGTTAATGAATAAGAAAAACACAGCATGGGGCTGGGGAGATAGCGCTGAGGCAGAGGCACGAGTGCCTGCCTGTAATCCCAGCATTTGGGAGGCTGAGGGAGGAGGATTGATTTGAGTTCGACACCAGCCTGGGCTACAAAAGTGAGTTCAAGGCTGGCCTAAACTGCAAAACTGCATAGCAAGACCCATTCTCAAAAATAAATAAATAAATAAATAAAAATAAAAATCTGTAAAACAGGAAGTGGTATCTTTACTATTTGAATCATTTTAATACAAATGTGTGGGTTTTAGCCAGGGAAGGAAATGGCATGCAAAAACAAAGGGGGGTGGGGATGGGGGGGAACACACAAAAAAAGAAAAGGCACCTAGTAATTCTGTTCACTAATGATATGGTTGAATAGGTAGATAACGCTAAAGACTCCATACACACACAAACTGAAAACTTGAACTAATAAATCGTTCCAATTTTAGTATATCTGCTGCGGAAGGAAGCACGAACTAATAAATCTATTAAGCAAAACTGCAGGGGGAAAAAAATCAACACACAAAAATCAATTGCATTTCTGTAGAACAAAAACCAATCTGAGCCGGGCATGGTGGCACATACCTGTAATCCCAGCATTTGGGATGCTAAGGCAAGAGGATTAATGTGAGTGCAGACCAGCCTGGGCTACAAAAGTGAGCTTAAGGCCAACCTGAACTGCATAGAAACACCCTGTCTCAAAAAGACCAAAAGAAAAAACTCTACCCTGAAAAGTTAATGAAAAAAACAATACCATTTGCAATGACATACAAGAGGCCAGACACGGTGGGAGGCTGAGGCAGCAAGATGAAACCTGGGCAACCCAGCAACATAGCAAGGTGCTGTCCCTAAATTTATTCTATTTATTTTTTGTTTTGTTCTAAGAATTACAAAATACTGAAAGTAAGTAAAGACAGACACTGACCATGAGAATCAATATTAAGACAATAAGGTTTTACTTAAAACAATACAAACATAATGTGGTATTACATGCTGAAAAATAATCACACTAGTCCCTTATCTTTCACCATGCATTAAACTAAAAACAAAACGGGTCAAAAATCTATATATACTTTCCCATTGGATCCCAATCTTAGGGGGCTGGCGAGATGGCTCAGCGGTCTAAAGCGCCTGCTTAGGAAAGCTTAGGCAACCTCAGGGACTGTGGTTCGATCCCCGGCACCACATGCTGCGCCAGCCACACCCCCAGCACAGGCTGAATGAAATAATAAAATAATAAATAATAAAATAAATAAAATTAAAAAAAAAAGAAGTATGGATCTCAATTTTAATCAATTTTACCTGAGCAATGGTACTTACTATCTCATTGGTTGACCACTTTGTCCCACCTCATTCATACCCACCTAAGCCAGTTCCCATTTCTCCTCCACAACCTTAGACCTGCCTCACCACATGGTTTTTCCTCTATAGAAGTCCCTGGAAGAGACAACCCACTCTGGACCCCCCTTCCTGTTCCTCTCTCCGACAGGCGCTTTCTTTCCCTCAATAAATATGTTCTGCTTGTAAAAAATATAGATAGATAGATAGATAGATAGTTATTTGTTTGTTTTTGTTTGTTTGTTTGGTGGAACCAGAGATCAAACTCAGGACCCTGCACTTGCCAGGCAGGCACCTGTGTCCTTGAGCTATCTCCTCAGCCCCTAAAGATCTAAATATTAAAACAGAAACACTAAGTCTGCTTGCAGATAGATCAGGTAGAACCCTCCAAGACATTGGTATAGGCAGAGACTTTATAAATTGCACAGCACCCATTACAAAGAATCAGCAACTGGGATCTCATCTTATTAAAAATCTTTTGCACATCAAAATAAACCACCAAGGGCTGGGGAGATAGCTCAGTGGAATAAACGCTTGCCTGGAAAATGCAAGGACCTGAGTTCAATCCCTGATCCTGCAAAAAAAAAAAAAAAAAAAAAAAAAAAAAAAAAAAAAAAAAAAACACCAACAGAGTAGAGACAACCCACACTGTGGAGAAAAAAATGTTTGCCAGCTATTTCTCAGACAAAGGATTTTGAGAATATATAAAAAATTCAAAACAATCAGACTTTCCAAGAAGTAGAAACTGCAAACAAATACATTAAAAAACGTTCAACACCACTGGTCATTTGAGAAAAGTAAATTATAAAATGATACTGAAAAATCCCAAATTCCATCTCACTCCAGAAGGAATAGCTATCATCAAGAGGCTGGCAGGACTGAGGGGAAAAGGAAACTTTCTCTATTGTTGGTGTGAACGTAGACTGGTGAAACTACTGTGCAAATCAATGTTAAAGAGTCTTCAAAAAACTTCTTGGTATCTTCCTGAAAGATTTAAAAGCATCATACCACTGTGATACATGCATATCCATATTTATAGCACTTTGTAGTTGCTAAATCTTTTTCTTTTTGGGGGGGGTCTTTTTGAGACAGGGTCTCGATATGCACTTCAGGCTGGCCTTGAGCTCACTTTTGTAGCCCAGGCTGGTCTCCAACTTGCACCGATCCTCCTGCCTAAGCCTCCCAAGTGCTGGGACCACAGGTGTGTGCCACCACGCCCAGCTGTAGTTGTGAAAATGAATGGATAAAGATATGGGGCTGTTTTTATACAATGGAGTACTACTCTGCCATAAAGAATAAACTTGGGAATGGTGTTCACAGCTGCCACCGAGCTGCTGTTGCTAACACCAGTGTCACCTCTTGCTTGCTGAGCTCCAGCCAAAGGAGAAGAGGGTAAGGAGGTCAATGTACCATGGCTCATACCAAGCAGACTGCCCATAAACCCACTGGTGGTAAAGCGCCCAGGAAACAATTGGCTACAAAAGCCACTAGTAAGAGTGCACCCTCTACTAGAGGGGTGAAGAAACTTCATCGTTACAGGCTGGGACTGTGGCACTCTATTAACTAGATGTCATCAGAAGTCCACTGAACTTCTGATTCACAAACTTCATTTCCAGCATCTGGTTCAAGAAATTGCCCAGGACTTCAAAACAGATGTGCGCTTCCAGAGCACAGCTATTGACTGACGCTTTGCAGGAGGCAAGTGAAGCCATCTGGTTGGCATGTTTGAAGATCCAACTTGTGAGCCACTGTCGCCAAACGTGTAACAGTTATGCCAAAAGATATCCGGCTAGCACGCCACATACGTGGAGAACATGCTTAAGAGTCCATTATGGTGGGAAACATTTCATTCTCATTTTTTTTTTCTCTTCTTCCTGTTATTGGTAGTTCTGAATGTTGGGTTTTTTGGGTTTTGGTTTTTTTCCCATGGGGTCAAAATGATGCTAAATACATGATTGCAAGTGGAAAATAGGGGACAGAAATCAGGTATTGGCAGGTTTTCTATTTTCATTTGTGTGTGAATTTTTATCTTCATGCAGGATATAAAGCATTAATGCAAGTTAAAAATGTTTCAAGGAACAAGTTTCAGCACTTCAACTTTATAACAATTATAAATAAAATCTGTTAAATTTTTCTGGGAAATGCCAACATTTGGATTTTTTTAAAACAAGTAAATTCCTTACTGACAGCAACTAAATGCAACATTTTTATCAGTGGATTGTATCCAGTCACTATAGTTTTCTAGCAGAGTTGTCCTACATGCTAGTACATGTTTTTAATGTTGTCTTTCTGTGTTCTTGTAAACTTACTATTAAAATACATTAAACTGTAAAAATAAACAAACAAACATGGGACATTTCTAGCTAAATGAATGCACCTTGAGACCATATTCTTTCTTTTTTTTTTTTTGGTGGTACCAGGGATCAAACTCAGGACCTTGCTTACCTTCCAGGCAAGCACTTATTCCACTGAGCTATCTCCCCTTGAGACCATATTCTTAAGTGAAATGATACATACGTTACTATATCACACTGTTTCTCTGGAATGAGAAACTGGAAATGTAAATAAGAATCAAAATATATAATAGATATTGGGAAACAGGAAAAACTATTCAAATGAGAAGGGGAACTAGAGAGGGGACGAGGAAAGGAAAGGAAAAGAAAAAATGAGAAAAGAAAAAAGGGACCACAAAGCTTTTGCAAATAAGAGGTTGAAGGTAGTATAGGGAAATCAGGAAAAAAAGAACCAAATTATATCATGTACAAGTACAAATTACCTGTGATAAATGTGATCATTATGTATACATAAAATGTACTAATAAGCTTAATTAGGAAAAAATGTGTGATTAGCATAAAGATGGACATATAAGCCTAAACAGCAGAAAGTCCAGAAAGAAATCTTCACATACAGGAACAACTGATTATGGACAAAGTGTCAAGGTCAATGGAAGAAGAGTCTTTACAATAAATACAACTATAATTCTAGCCAGGCATGGCAGCACATGCCTGTAATACCAGCAGGGAGATTGAAGCAGAAATTTCTTTTTGAGTTTGAGGCCAGCCTGAGATACAAAGTGAGTTAAGGACCAGCCTTAACTGCATAGTGAGATTCTGTCTCAGAGACAAAACAAAACATCTGTGATATCCATACAAATGAAGTTGGACCATGACCATTTAACTCAAATTATTCCAGACTTGGGCCAGAAAAAGAGAGCGCTCAGTGGCCTAAGTGCTCACCTGCTTGGTACACATAAGGCCCTGAGTTTGACACCCAGTACCAAAAGAAAGGAAAAATTGTTAAAAACTTAATCAGGGCCGGCAAGATAGTTCAGCAAGATAGCTCAGTGATCTAAAGCACCTGCTTAAGCAACCGCAGGGATCACAGTTAGATCTCCGGCACCACATGCTGCACCCGCCCCACCTCCAGGGCAGGCTGAGCTGACCATAACAGACAGAAGGACAGATGGATGTGGGGGATGTGGGGGAGGGAGGGGGAGGGGGAAAGGGGGGAGGGGGAGAAATTTAGTTCAAAATTGCTTACATAGGAGGGTTGGGGAGATAGCTCTGTGGCACAAGTGCCTGCCTGGCAAGTGCAATGTCATGAGTTCGAAACCAGATTCCACAAAAAAAAAAAAAGATTTGAAGAATTTTAAAGCTGGGCATGGTGGCCCACACCTATAATCCCAGCACTTGGGAGGCTGAGGTAGGAGGATAGGTGCAAGTTGGAGACCAGCCTGGGCTACAAAAGTGAGCTCAAGGCCAGCCTGAACTGCATAGCAAGACCCTGTCTCAAAAAGACCAAAAAAAAGCTTACATTTTTAAATAAAAACAATAATTAAGTGCTAAATCTATAAAACTCTTAGAACAGGGGAAAGTTACATTCAGTAGGTTTTTTTGGATATAATTGAAAAAGCACATTTTTTTTTCTGTCTCAGGCTGCCTTAAGGGCCGGTCTCATGCTCTATGTGGAGGTGGGGATCGAACCACAGTCCCCAGCGCCCTAGTGCCTTTGCCAAATCATGCACTTTAATCAAATAAGCTACCTGGTAAGCCCCGGAAAAAAAGCACAATTTTAAAAACTAAAACCTTTTTACATGTCCGGGAAGATAGCTTGAAGGTCTAAGCAGCTACCCATCAAGTGCAAGGACCTGGGTTTGATCCCTGGTACTGCATGTTGTGCGGCCATGTCAGTCACCAAAATCCAGCATGGTGGTGCACACCTGTAATCCTAGCACTGGGTAGGCTAAGACAGGAGGATCACTATGAGTCTGAGCTGCAGAGTGAGACCCTGTACCAAATAAATAAATATTTTTTTTAATAAAAAAAAAATTTGTATACATATACTATCGGAGTAAAGAACAAACCACAAAATGAGAAAATAGGGTCTGGCAAGATGGTTCAGCAGTCTAAAGCGCCTGCTTAGGCAACCTCAGGGACCGTGGTTCAATTGCCAGCACCACATGCCCCATGGCAGGCTGAGCCAGCTGAGAAAGAGAGAGAAAGAGAGGAAAAGGAGGAAGAGGAGGGGGAAGGGAGGG